>MNCI01013003.1:369273-404125 GCA_015680685.1 Gnetum montanum
CGATTCCTTGGCTAGCCGTACACACCCGTGGATGCTCGTAGCCAAGTCGTACTTATCACACGTTCTAGCCTAGCGATGAGCAGCCGATTCCTTAACTAGCCGTACACATTGGACTACTACTGGGATTACCAAGCGCAGATCCTGGAATACGCTACTGGGTTACCAAGCAGTCACAATGCTCGTAGTCAAGTCGTACTCACGCGTTGCGACGAGCAGCCGATTCCTTGATTAGCCGTACACATCCGTAGATGCTCGTAATCAAGTCATACTTGTGCGCACTAGGAAAGCAATAAATAACAATAAATAAAACCATGTACTACAAGGTTTATCCAATGAAGTTCATCTTTATTGTCATACACAACTTGTGTTTAGGCTACAAAGTTGCTCAAATAAAGAGCCGTTCACTCTAGGACTCCTACTGCGGGCACATGGGAAATTAATCTAACTCTAGAGTGTTCAAACTGCCAGAGCTTCGCTACTTCTAGCCAGGATTGGGAAATGAAGGGAGTGCTGCCTCTTATTTATAGATATGGAAGCGGACCGTGATATCGCGTACGCATCTCATCATCTATAAAAGTCTTACTCTTAAAAAAAGATTTCTAACATTTGAGTCTTTATGTTGAGATAAGGAAAAAGTATTTTCCTTTTTCTTTGTGCCATGAAGTGAATTTTTGTGACTTTAGGCTTTGTGATTATGGTTAGTCTAGGATTTTAAAAAAGAAAAAAGGCTCTATATTATTTTCAAATTAATAAAATTACTCTAACTCCTAGTATATGGGGAGAGTTTTATGGTGGATGTAGGCTAGCCATTCTAGTAGCCAAAACACCTTAAAAGCTAGGTATCTATTTATTGTTTTCTTCATAGATACTCTATTTATTGGGTTAAGTTTTTAATTTGGAGCTTTTTGCGAGTCTTTGATTAACTTGATTTTGTATAAGGTCCTGTTTCATCCCCTCTCTTAATGCCTTTAAATTCATTTTGGAAACAACATGAATGATCTATCTAGGTCATTATCAATGTATATAGTAGCAAGCATGATTGTTAACTAAGCATACTAGTGAGCACTATCATTATTGTATGTCATTTATCATGGTGTTTGTTTGTTGAAAAAGAATAGAAGTGTCTTCGTCATGCCTTAAATCCTTATGCCATCTCATCCTTTACATGGGCTACTACATCATGCTCATCATGAAGTACATGAATGGTTTGGATGCATGTGTTAGATAAAAATTGAAAAGGAAAAAGAAAAAACATCACTCTTTATGGTAAAAAATAGCAAACTTTGCATTCTAGTCTTTGTCTTGAACTCGGTTTCAACATGTATATTTATTCTAGTTTCTACTACCATAGCTTCTATGTTGTGTTTCTACTCAAGGTTTTCTAATTGCATGGCTATTGCATTATTGCCATTTTTGCATTTCCATTATGAGCCAAATTAAGGATCGAAGAAATTGAAGATTTCAAAATTTTTTTGGTGTATGTTTTGGTTTTCATTTCCATGTTAAGCATATTATAACTTGAATTAATTACTCATTATTTGAAAAAGCCTTTATTTTTCTATGCATTGTTCTTCTTTTTTTTTTTTTTCCAAATTGATCTCTGAATAGTCTTTCACAGTTATTCTTTTAACACAAAAAACCAAAAACTTAGGTAGGCAAGGTAGCTAGCAAAAATGTATGGCCTCAATATTGTGAAATATAGTGCATGGGAAAGCTTGTTAGAATTTGGAAGGGAACTACATCACTATGATGTAAAAAAGAAAAACAATTGATAAAATTTAAATAGAACTTTATGATGTTTTTTGCCTCATTATTGTTTCTAACAAGTTTGCAGTATAGTCTTTCATATGATATTGTTTACTTTTAAGTATAGAAAGCTTTTAGGTTTATTTGATATTACAAAATTTATGTGCCAGGTTTTTTATTTATATAATTTTAGGATAATTGCTTTAAGTTTACAAAATGCATAGTAGCTTTCTTGTAAATGGATGCCTTCGAAGTTATTAGAGGAGAAATGATTTAATAGATATTTGTTTACCTCCTATTTTTAAATTTATTCATATGTATTATTTATATTTTATTTCTGTAACAATAAAATTCTTCATTGTGCTACATTAAACAATTGAAATAATTTTATATTTTAAAAATCTTCATACTATGCATCTTGAGATGTACCTTTTTCTAATTTAAACTTGGTATTTATTTTCAAATTTAATAGTAAATAATCAAATCCTTAAATAAGTATAAGTTTTAATACTAATTCATGATTTTCACATATTATTTCATGGATATGTAAGAGGGACTTTTTATCTTAATTTTTAGGACTCAAGATTATCTTTACACAAATTTTCAATTAGCCTTGTCTTTAAGATAATGCTATAAAACAAAGAGATAAGAGAGAAATCTCAACCAAAGGAAATTTTCATTTAAAGAGTATTGATAGGCCATTAGAATAAAAGAAAGTTTAGCATCCTAATTTAAGAAAATAAATATGCATTTTTTTGTTGCTTTGCCTCATGCCAAAAACTTATTATTGTGCTATTTCATGTGAGTTTGTTGAAACTAACCAAAAACCATAAAAGTAAACAATTAGATAGGCATAGGATTCAATTGAGGTTACTATCCTTCGTTGGTATCATTTAAAAGTATGTAAGAATGAATATACATTGAACAGTGAAGGTTTGAAAAAAGAAGAAAATTCTCTTTCATACTTCGCAAATCTCATATAATTTATGATTAGATGCAACTTATGACATCAATAGATTTTTATTTTTCCTAGATATTGTTTTATTATTATTCTCTTGAGTGGTATTGAGCTTTAAAATTGACCAAAAACAGTTGAGAATTTTATGAATTTCTAAATGCTTTGGTATCTTTAAACCCCTCTATCTTGAGTAGAAAACTTGGAAACTAGACTAATCACTTTTTTCCTTAGACTAAAAAAATTAATGCAACTTTGTTGGATGGTTTACTCAAGTTAAAATTAAGTTCATCATAGCATTTAGAATTCTATCAAATGTATTTTGATTGTATGCAACATAGCATAAAAGAGTAAAATTTAGCAACTTTGTTTCATGCTTGTAGGTGATTTTATGAAGTCATTATAACAAGCATTGAATTTCAAATGCTATTCTAATCTTGAATTTTTAAACTATTGATAGGTTTATCATAATGATTCATGCTCAAGAGTAAGATGGATTTTGGAAAAATGTTTGATGTAAATATATATAGAATCCCCCTAAAGGACTTTTCCTAAAAATTTCACTAAGATGGCATTACTAATATGATGACACATTTGTTTGGATTTATAAAGATCATGTAGGTAACTTTGTTAAAGGTGAAGAAAATAATCCAATTGTCAAAGCAAAGTTTAAATATAGAGTTCACAAACAACAAAAGTGGTTTGACAAAGACCAATTTAAGACTAATGATTATGTTGAAAGAAATGAGCAAGTAATATTTATTTTAATTATTTTAATTTATAATTGTTATAATCACAGAAGTTTAGATACTAATATCCTTACAAAAAATAGGTATTGTTGTGAATATGAATCAAAAAAGATAAACTGTATAGTGAAAAAGCCTAATAGGATCCATAATAAAATTATAAAAAAAACTAGTTGCATATACAAATTTATCATATGTTTTATGTGTGAAGTAGAGGATAAAGTTTGTATCATCTTTAAATAATTAGAGCATGTGAATGTAAGAGGGGAATACTTCCATGGGCTACTTGGTCCAACTAAAGATAAGAGAAATGCATATAACATTAACATATCTAGTGAACTTTGAAAGAAAATAGCTTTTTATTGTCATCAAGGACTACCTATTGATGTTTTTTTATACCAAGTATGTGAAAAAAAATTATAAGGATAAGAACATGCTAGATTTCAACTTTAATACAAAGTGAGACATGTTTTTGGAAAAAGATATATACAATATATATATGCAGATAAAACCAACATCTAAGAAGCATCCTAATGATAAAATTAGTATATGGATATGATATAAATAATGCTTTGACTTCGTTTTCATGTACCAAAAAGATAGAATTAATTAAAATGTTCCATTGCTAATTGGTATTTAATCACCATGGATGTTGAAAATGGTGGTGTAGCTTTCACATAATAATTTACTAGCAATGGATTCCACATGTAATACAAAAAAGTATGGGGTAAGATTTAACAAGTTTTTATTATTGTTACTCATATCATCAATGACATTTCATATTTAAAATAGACAAGTTTCTAACATGTTTATATATTAATAGTTTTATTTTTTTACTTAGTTTCACTTACATACAATTATGGCTTTTGACCATTACTACAATGGAATTCCAATCACATGGATAATTTCATCTTGGTGATTCTAAGAGGATGTGGAAAAATGGTTACAAGTACTATCCAAAAGATACAAAAATATAATGAACAATTGGAAAAACAATGTTGTGATGATGGATAGTTCAAGGATAGAGCTAAATGTAGTTTGGTAACATATTGAATTTCTTATATTATGTTTTAGAATGTATAGTATTAAATATCTTTTTTATTTTACATCTATAAATAATTTGCATAAGTGGTTATGTAGGTTAGTTCTAGGTTGTTGAATTTTTCTTTGCACATGGCATATTGTTAATGCCTATAAGACCAACTTAATAGCAAAGGTAAAGGATCATGATGATAGAAGAATGATGTATACAACAGTTAATAAGATAATGAATAAATGCACTAATTATGAGGATGTCTTAAAATTCCTACAAAAATTTAACTTAATATATAGTAGACATTAGGATTTTATACTCTATTTTTAGAAATAATGGATTGAAAATATAAACTTTTGTAAGTATTATTTTTAAACTCTATATTTAATGTGAATGAATTTACCTTTAGTCATTTAATTTTAAACTTGTGTGTGTGTATGTGTTTTTTAAAATTTAATTTCTGATAGGTATGTGAACAAAGTCATTTCATAATATGCCACATCCTAGACAACACACAAACAAACCTATTAAAGAATATCATTCATTTTTAAAAGGTAAAATTTTTAAGTACATAAAGAGTAGGAGTTATAGAAGGATTCACTGGCCAATACGGCCTTGATCAAGTATGCAACTACATTTTGGAATGCTTGTAAATTAAAAGATGTAGGATTCATTATGAATAGAGTCAATAGGACATTAAACTAGGAGACATGAATGAAGGCTTTAAAAATATTTAATTTTGATTGCATAGAGAGTGAGTATCATTAGGATGAATATCTAGTTGTAGTTGGAGTCCCAAGTGACCCTCTAGCTGGTATGTGGTATCAAAGATATTTTCTAATGAAATAACTTATAAATGTATGTGGTCCAAACAAGGTAACATTTGCAAGCATGCAATTAAGGTTATTATACTATTTAAAGGAGTTGAAAAAGGTTACCTGTATCTTTTTCATGGACAACAATTTGATAGTAAAGATGATGATAAAGATGTATGATTTACCATAAAATTTTGTAGTCTAAATGTAGTTGTTGAGTTAGGAATGCATGATAGTTATGTACTTTGACTGAAGAAACCATTTCTAATCAACCTTTAACAAGTGAGTTTTATATTTTAGAATAAATGAATGATTCACACCCTGGAGACAAGATAGAAATAGTTATTATAAAGAATCAAACTATAATATTTGTAGAAGAAAAAATAAAGGAGAGAGCCTGTTACATATAAAATAACCTTCTTAACTTTAGTAGAAAGCTTTCAATAGATCTTGAAAGCATCATTGAAATTGAATAAGATTTTTTAAAGTTGACAAAGGTATAAATTTCCAAAATGAGCATAGGGTCTTATAAGCAAAAATTACTATATAGTTGGATTAGTCTAATTAGAATGAAGAAATATATTATTTATAATTTAATATATATACCTATAATTTGGCCAAGAGAATCTTGCTAAAACAAAGATTTTTAGTTCATCTATTATATTAAAAATTATCAAAGTTTCCATTTTATTGAATTTTATGTATTCTATAAAAATTTTGGTCAAATAGCTATGATTATATGATGAGAAGGATTAATAATTCCAAGTTTTGTACTAACTTTGTGCTGCATACATACTCCTATGTGCTTCTAAATTTTATTCATTGCAATAAGAAAACATAAACACAAAAGCCATAGATTACCAAGTGCAATTATGCTAGTGTTATAGATGAAATTTTATTTAGTAGATAGGCTCTCCTTAGAATGTTATGGATGAAATATTATATTAGGATATCCTCTCTTGCTAACGTTATGATGTAATATTATTTAGCATTACTAATAAGATTTTCCTAGAGTGTTATGAACAAAATATTATTTAGTGTTACTGATGAGTAGTGGAGAAATATAACACCCAACCATACAAGTCACAAGTATTCATGCATGATTCGATCATAATCCATAGATAGAAAATGTTGGTATGCTAGTAATTGAGTTAAGCTCATGATCGTTGTCTTCTCATGTGGAGCTAGTGAAGTCTAAGTGTATCATTTAACTCATTGTGAGGCATATGATAACTAATGTTGTTAAGGCCATTTTACTCCTAGCGATAAATGTAATTGAGAATGAAATTTAATCTAAGTCTAAGTAATAACAAAAATGTAAGTCTACTCTAGTCTAAGATGATGAGTATCTAGTTGTGATTTTCTGTACACACCTTGGGCTTTGTGTAACCATTATTGGGCTACCAAGCATTATGCTACTAGGCGTACTAAGTAATCACACTACTAGGCTTACCAAATAGTTACACTTAAGTTCTTGAAGTCAATCATACTTATTTCGCTTACTATTGACAAGTAAAAGTAAAGCGCTTAGAAAAGTAAAACATTATTTTAAGAAAACAGCAACCATTATGCTAAGTGAACAAATAGTAAACTAAAGGAATGTTGCAATGATGTGAAGCAATCTTAGTCTTTATTTCCATCACAAACTATGTCCAAGTACAATTTTTTCAAACAAAGACTCTATTCAATCACTAGACATTACATTGTGGGCATTTACTTCTATCGCTAACACTACGAGATAAAACTGAAAGAGTTTCGATAAGGTGTGGAATGAAAAGTTAGTAGATCATGTGCCCAAGTGTCATATTTATAGGGCTACACACATCCTAAGATATCATATCAATGATGATGAAGCATGGACTATGATATTGTATTAATGACATCGTTGATGTGATATCATTGTTACAATATCATTATGCTTCAAAATTTTAACTTCATCATACCCCCACGACTGCTTGAAAACTCATCCTAGAGTTAAAAAAACATGAGGATAGAGTCCCTTACAAAATTGTGAGGTAGACTTGACTATTCATAACTAATGGACTATTTACATGACTTTGAATGCTATAGTGGTGTTTGTACAAAATGGACACAAGTATTTGACAAAACCTAAAACTTAAGGAAGCTCAATGTAGCTTAAGCGCTTGGTAGTGGTGGCTCCTCCATCGGCTACTTCCCTTTATCATTAGGCTTCTTAAACTACTACCTATTCAGCAACGCTTAAAGTTTCTCTTTCTCTATTTTAGGATCATGTACCATCTATGATTATTGTGTAATGTGTGATGGAGCTAATACATTCCATGGACATGGCAACTATGGGAACATCTGATTTTCCTTGATGTACCATGCCACAAACTGCTATCTTTCCTCCTTGAACAGTTTGACCATTTCCTGCAATTCTTGATAATCAGACATTCTCTTGGCTAGGTTGGTTGCAACACGCTTTTGGCCTTGATAGCTAGCCTTAACTACTTCTAATTTTGAGTTTTCCATCTAAAACTTCTGTAAGGCATCCTTCTTGTTTGCAAACTCTTTCTCGTATAACGCATATACGTCTGCTACTTGTTGCTCTAGACTATTTTTGGGCCTGCCTACTATCAACATGGTCAAGTTAGCATAATGAAGGTTAGCTAACCCCATGTACTCTATGAGCTCCTCGATCTATAGGTATTTGTTCTTTGTTTCTGCCTAGTGGACATGACCAAGGCTATCTAGGATTGGCTTCCAATTAGGATTCTATGTACAGATAGAATTAATTTTGGCCTTTGCCATCTAGATCTCCTTCTTATTGATCTACTTATACATGTCCACCTGGTCATGGAAATGTTCCTTGAGCCTCTCATGTTTCTTAGTCTCATTTTGCCACGTGCTTATTTCTATAGTAGATTTTTGTCTTATCATGTAGACTTCCTTTATTGATAGGATCTTGTTTTCTCTAGCTAAGAAGCTCATGTCTTAATTGATCCTAATAATTTATTCTCTTAATTGATGGTTGATTTCTTCAAGAACATTTTTTTGTTTCTCTACATTGGTCAATCTTGTGTCATCTACACCTAACTACTTATTCTCTTCTCGCAAGGTAGTGAGTGCTTTGACATGAGCTTATGCTTGCACTTCTACTACTGAAGCATCCCATACTACCTTCTCCTCCCCCCTTATATCTATGAATTTTGGTCAATGAAGTGGTTAATATGTTTAGCTTTAAAATGATCCAATTGATCAGGTGCAACATTGAGTGGGGTCTCTTTTTCCCCCCTCAAGGTTGCAAGCTCTTTTTGTAATCTATGGACTTTATTTTTAGCATGATTTGCCCTATTTTTGACCATGACCAATTACCCTTGGTGGCTATTAGATTAGACTGAACTCTAGTGATATCATTGGGGACATTGAAGAGATTTTGCATGACTTATCTTATCTACAATAGTCTATCGAGTACATCCTCATGTTTAGTAGGAATAATTAAGGAACTAGCTAATATCTAAGCATATCTTGCTCCTAAAAGATCTATTGGTTGCATAACAAGAATGTGAGAGGACTCATTGATGTGATATGTAATCACTTTTATGGCTCCTGCTGCATCCTAATGTTGCATGACCACTACTGTGGCTCCTTCACTAGTCTTAAGCATCACTTGTAATGATGCAGCATTTACTAATATCTATTGTGACCATGCATCTCCTCCTCTTGAATCTAATAGGATTTTTCCACTAGTAGGATATGTGGATCTATTGGCATTGTTTATGACCTTGTAAAGATTGGCATCTTTACTTGTTCCTCAACTAATAGTTTTTACAGTCTGTTAAAAATGGTTCATCAATGGCTTGTAATCCTATGGTGGTAGTGGTGGAACTTTTTTTTGTTGTTGCTATTACTTAGTTTTGTTATTGACTACTAGGCTTTGCTTGTTGTTATTGACCAAAAATTGGAATGCTATCGGTAAGTGTGATGCTTATAGTTCCCTCAGTGCCAACTAATTTTTTCATCTGATCTTTTTTTGAAGACATCAATTTGAGCATTTCTACATATGAAGCATTTTGACCTTTCCTAGGAATGTCATTAGTGTAGCCTAAGATTCTAGCTTCTCTACATAGCTTCTTGATAAGAAAAGGAAATGGAAGTGTCAACTTCTCTACCTTTTTCTCCTCAAACTACCTTTCAATCTCAAGGAAGTAGAGATGGATAATGTTATCTTTGAACTTCCCCATCAGGATGGTGCTTCCTCTAGCCACATATGTTGATATTTGATTAATCCTTTTGGTAGGGAATAGATGATAAGTGCTAATTTTGAAATAGATCTTTTCTTCTGAGGTCAACTTGCTATAATCATTGTCCTCTTTGCCATATGCCTACTGCACCCACAATCTTCTTGCATCAATATCAAGTTTGGTAAAGATTTGTGCCACCTTTTTTGCTTGATTGGCATATTAAGGACTTTAGTAATTGCCTTTATGAAATATGACATTGAGACTCCTTCAATCTTGACTATTGCATCAACGTGCTTATTGTGTCAAAATTGGTATGTCTCTCCTAAATAGCATTCCTCTTTGCTTGTGAGTGTGGGCTATAGTGATGATGCTGGGAGTTGCATCTTTATCATTTCTAGAGAAAATTCCATGAATGGACCAAAATTAAGTTCTATGATTAATGTGGACATGATCATTTTCTACTGGATGGCATGGAGATAATCTAATGATAGTGTACGGTGTTGTTCTTATTTTGATGCTTATGGATCTTTTACCTTTTCTTGGGCTAAGTGCTCTGTGGTAGGAGTTTCTTGATGGATATTGAAAGATTGAGCCTCTTGCTTTGCATGTTCAGCTGATAGGGTTTGTTCCCCCATTTGACCTCTCCCATAGCCTATGAGTCTTTTGCTCCCCAATTATGAAGGTCCTCCTTTTGCTCCTCTTTTTGGTGCTATATGCAATTAATCAAGTATAGAGGAAGACGAAAGTATTTTTATTAGTTCTTAACAATTCATAATCCTTATCGTTCCTTTGGACAGATCACATTTTTAATTCATAATGATTGCAAAGTTAGGGTAATTTCAAAAAGAAACCCCTTTAGGTGTTATATCCCTTAGAACCCTTCATAGTTATCAGTTTTGTTCTTATTTATGGCCTAAAATACTTGGCATAGTATATTAGGAGGATTGTTGAAGTGTTTCTAGCCTTGAATCTTGAGGAAGTAGAGATGGGCACTGTTTGCATTGAACTTTCCCATCAGGATGGCACTTTCTCTAGCCACATATATTGATATTTGATTAAACCTTTTGGTAGAGAACAGGAGATAAGTGCCAATTTTGAAACAAATCTTCTCTTTTGAGGTCAACTTATTGTAATATTTGTCCTCTTTGCCATATGCCTATTGCAACCACAATCTTTTTGCATGAGTGTTGGATTTGGTAGAGAGTTGTATCGCTGTTGCTTCGTCATTGGGCACATTAAGGGCTTTAGTGATTACCTTTATGGAATAGGACATTGAGACTCCTTCAATCTTGACCACTGCATTAGCTTTCTTACTGTGAAAAAATTGGTATCTCTCCTAAATACCATTTCTCACTACTTGCGAGTGTTAGCCATAGTGGTGATGCTTGGAGTTGCATCTTCACCATTTTTTAAGAAAATTCCATGAATGGGCTAAAATTGAGTTCTATGATAACTATGGATATGATCATTTTCTGCTAGATGATCTAGAGATAATGTGGTGATAGCATGTGGCACTATCCTTGTTCTGGTGCTTGTGTATCTTCTACCTATACTTGGGCTAAGTGCTCATTGGTAGGAGTTTCTTTATGGATACTAAAAAATTGAGCCTCCTACTCTTCATGTGCTACTTGTAGGGTTTGTTCATCCGTTTGGCCTCTCCCATGACCTTTGAGTCTTTTGCTCCCTAGTTGTGAAGGTCCTCCTTTTGCTCCTCTTTTTGGATCCATCTACAATCAATCAAGCATTAAGGATTACCAAAGTGTTTTTATTAGTTCTTAATGATTCATAATCCTTCTCATTCCTTTGGATAGATCACATTTTTAATTCACAATGACTACAAAGTTAGAATAATTTCAAAAGGAACTCCTTTAGGTGTTATTAGTTTTGTTATTATTTATGGCCTAAAAATTGTTGGTATAGTTTATGAAGAGGATTGTTTAAGTGTTTCTGGCCTTGGTTTGATTGAAAAATTATAGAATTCCCATTATTTCCTTATACTTACCCTTTAAGATATCTTCTGGGTGTTATAATTTTTTGGCTTAAATTTTAGTGATATCATGCTAAGTATTCCTCCATGACTAAGTTGAGAGCTCCATGATCAACAAGGTCCAATAATTTGGAAAATCAAAGCTATGAGGGCCAAGTTATGAGCATTGAAAGTTAGCGTGTTAGAGCTTTGCTTGAAAGAAAAAATGGCAAAAACTCTCTTCACATAGAAAATGAGAAATGAAACATTTTTCTAACTCCCTATACCATATATAATATTTAATAGGAGAAATATTATAGATCATATATCGTAGATAGAACATCGTAGGACCTTCAATATCATAGCTACAATATCATTGTGAAAAATTTCAATTTTTGCTTAGATATTTCAAAGGAAAAATGAGTCAAGTGGAATTTTTGGAAGATATGAAGCATGTATAAATGATCCTAGGTCATTAATGATGCACAATTTTTGAGAATTTGGCATATAAGGTTCATGGAAAATGAATCTTAAGCAACGAAAGTTCAATAGATGAATAGGATATGGGTTATGAATTTTTGATGTATGAATGGATGTATTGGATTTCTAAGAAAAATATTTATTGATGTTGATTATTCTAGAAGGCATAGGATGATGTGGAATTACTTACCATGTATGAAATACAAAAGATATATAGGTGGATCCTCGCCAAAGTAGGCTCTAGCCCTTAGTGCTCTTGTATAACCATGCCTCAAGTGTCCTTAGGCACTCAATGAGTTGAATGTAACACATATCCATTTAGAAAAACACACATATTAGTATCACAAGGTTGGAAAAATTACTCTATGTTAAACAAAATTACAAGTTATAATTAAATATATAGTGAGGTGAGATGGATCATAGAAAGGATTGTAGAGAATCGGGATGTGAGGTATCTTACCCTAGGCATAATGAATTCTTGTGTTTTATTAGTGGTTAAAGTAATCATTATCCATTTTTTCTAAGATCCAAACCAAGTCCAAACCATATCCATTGATATTGCATTATTTCACCTTTCAGATTCACAACCATAAGACTATTACCATTACAAGGAGTATCATCACTTGGCGTTTTATCCAAAAAAGGAGTTTACATATTGCACATTTTATTTTTAAAAATTTCTAAGAAGCCATCTACCTTTAAGCATGGGTAACATGTCTTTCTAGTGGGACACCTAAAAATTTATTTTGTGCATGTATTTATTTTTAGCTAAGTCATCCTTACTAGAGAACTACCTTCATGCATGGGTAACATGTCTTTCCAATGACATGGTAAGGTAGCACTTATTGTACTCTTACTTCCATTTTTCATTAGATCTACAAGGATATTATTGCAACCTTAGTAACATGACAAAACATACTATAGTGATCCAAGAGATTCCACAAATTCCCTTGATGTCACACCCTTCTCATTCCCACTTGGTTTTGCACTCTTCTATCAAGGCATAAGGATCATGAGTTTATTTTGAGTTTTATTAGAAAACGAATATCATTATAGCCATGGTAAAAACCTCTTATTACTTGAAATGAATATATGGATGTTGTGGTCTCATTGTATAAATAATTAGTCCCTTATGACTTGATAACATAGTGAAATCTTCACCTTATTGGACTACATCTTGCTTTATTCTTGATGTGTTTTATTAACAATTCACAACATATGTACAAGTAAAATGAAAAAAAGTTATGAAAAATTATAGAAGATAGTAAGAATGGGAAAGATAAAAAGAATGGAAAATGTTAAAAGAATGAAAAATCATCAAAGAATTGGAAAAATTTAGAGAATCAAGAAATTGTTAAAAAGTTAAAAAGTATAAAAGAATGGGAAAAATATATCAAGAAAATAGAAAGTAAAAAGAAAATGGAAATTCAGTAAAGTACCTATGTGTTTAGGTAGACATCCCCATGCCTATTATGAGGTCTAACTATTCTAAAAAGAGAACAAGTTGAAGATGTTTAGGTAGATTGGGTAGATCCCTTGGGAACATTGGGATATTCATGATAGGGTTTGACTTGGATATTAACAAGAATGACCTTATGTGGATCAAATGGGTGATGAATTTGTAAGAAACCTAAAGGATAAGTTAATTGAACAATGTATTGTACCTCCCAAAGCATTTGAAATTTAGCCTTTTATGGCACATGATTGGGATTATAGTAAAGGACCTTATCTCCAAATTGTATCATCACCTTTCTTATTCATGCATCATGTCTATGTTTGTGATTCTTATGGATCTCATTATGAATTAGTGCTACTAGCATATTTTCATTTAAGAGATTTAGATTCATTAATCATTCCTTTTGGGTTAGGCTCAAGCTTAGGTCAAGTTCATTGGTGGTAGCTACTATTTGGAGCTTTGCTTAAATAGGGAGCATTGGTAGTTTTTCGTAAACTGTCTCATATGGTGAATATCCAATATGTAATTTCCATGATGTCCTACAAGCCCATAGAGCATCATTAAGTTTAGTGCTTCAATCCTTCCTAAACTTACTAATTGTTCTAGTCAAAATTCTAGTAATCTCACAGTTAGTAACTTTTGTTTGATCATTGCTTGGGGGTGATATGGTGTAGTTAATTTATGGTTGACCCCCATTTGTTGCATGAAAATTTTAAAGCTAGCACTAATAAAATGAGTTCCATTGTCTGATATAAACATTATGGTCATTTCAAATCTATTTACCATATTCTATTGGAAAAATTTGGCAGCTATCTTGGTTGCACAATCTTTAACTACTGCTACCTCTGCCCACATAGTACAATAATCCATGATCACGATAATGTATGCTTTCCCATTCAAAATAGGTGTTATGGGTCTCATAAAGTCAATTTCCCAATTATTGAATGGCTCCAAAGGCTATATCCATTGGTGTGATCCTTCATTTCTAGCCATCAATCCTTCATCTTTTTGGCACCTTTCACAAAATTGTGTAAAGTTGTGGGCATCTTTAAACAAGATAGGCCAGAAGTAGCCTACCATCATTAGTTTGAGTGCCATTCTATGCCTTGTGTAGTGGTCACCACATGGGCCTTCATGGGCATCTTATAAGACTCACTGTTGGTCACACTTTGGCACACACCATTTGACTAGCTTATTTGCATAAATCTTGTACACATGTTCATTGATTTCCATGTATTTCTTTACTTTGTGAAGGAATTGCTCTCTTTTATTTTTTCTTTAATCAATAGTAAGTTCTTGTGTAGTCAAGTAAGTCATGTAATTATCCATCCATGACTTTCCCATTAATTTTACAGCCATAATTATTTGGGTAAACAAGTTCTCATTAGGGAATTGGTGGGATAGTGGTTCTGTATGATCTTGGGAGTCCCATATTAACCTTGAAAAATGGTCAACTATAATATTTTCTATGTTCTTTTTTTCAATAATCATATTGTTGAATTCTTGCAAAATCATAAGCCATCTAATCACTTTGGGACTTACTGCTAGCTTGTTCATGAGAAAATGGATTACACTTGAAACTTTTCAAGTGCATACAACATGACCATAAGCTCCTTTTATATTATGGTGTAGTTCAATTGTGCTCCAGTGATAGTTCTACTAGCATAGTTTATATAGTAGGATCTTTTCTAACCATATAACTTTTTTAATACTACACAAAGTGCATAGTTGGAAGCATTTTTCATAATATGAAAAGACGTAGATCAATCTAGAGCTTGAAGGATTGGCATCTTGATTAGTTTCTATTTCAAGGTTTTGAATGCCTTTTCACAAGCTATGTCCATTTGAAGGATGCATCCTTCTTCATTAGTTCTACTAATGGTTTTTCAATCTTGAATAAATTCTTTATGAACCTCTGATAGTATCCCATATGGCCTAAGAATGATCTAACATATTCATTGTCTGTGGCCTCTAAGGGATGTTTTGTATGACTCTTATCTTCTTAAGATCTACTTCTATTCCTTTATGAGAAACTTTATGTCCCAATACAGTCCCACTCTAGACCATGAGATGGCATTTTTGTTAATTTAGTTTGATATTTGTTTCTACATATCACTTTAATACTTGCTCTAATCAGTCAAGTGCTTACTTAATATCTATCCCATATATAGAAAAATCATCCATGAACACTTCAATGCCATCTCTAATTTATTTCTAGAAGATACTAAGTACAAGTCTTTAGAAGGTGGCAAGTGCATTGCAAAGACCAAAGGGCATCTATTTATAGGCATACATTCCCCATGGACTTGTGAACGTTGTCTTCTCTTGGTCTTTAGGCATAATGTGGATTTGATTATATTTGCTGTACCCATCCAAGAAACTGTAGTACTTATATTTTGTGATAGTATCCAAGACCTCGTCAACAAACGGTAAAGGGAAGTAATCCTTGAATGTGGTAGTGTTCAACAATCGAAAATCAATGCACACTCACCACTTGCCTCCTTTTTGGAATGATTACTAAAGAACTGATCCATTCACTATCCATGATAGGATAGATGAATCCTACCTTTAGTAATTTCTCCAACTTTTTCTTGACTACTTCTTTCAGATTGGGATTAAGCCTTCTTTGGGTTTGGCATCATGGTTTAACCATTCGATCAGTATATATCTGATGTTAACAAATTCTTGGATCAATACCTATGATCTCATCATAAGACCATGCAAATGCTATCGGCTACTTGTTGACAACTTCCAATAACTTATTCTTCTAATCTTCATGCAATTTGGTGTTTATTATTTCTAGCTTATTATTATTTAAGAAAGCATATTCTAATGCCATTGGTAGGGCCTTTAGTTCTAATAGCTTTGTCTCTATAGTATCTAGGTTTTCTAACTATCCCCAATCTGTTTCTTCTTCTTGACTTATACATGGGTAGGAGCACCTTCTTCTTAATTATTCCAACTTATTAGTTTCTCCTACATAGGCACTAACAATGTGATCTATTGGTTCCATGTATTTGTTGGATTGAGTTTCTTCATCCATGATTAGCCACTATGTACCTTTTGTTGAGTGGCTATTGCATACAAATATTTTTGCACACACATTTCTTGTATACATATATTGCATGCCTTGGTAATTTTCTATTAAACTACCCATATTCTTTGCATGCAATTGCACCCGTTATCGTTGTATGTGATACATGGTACTTTGCATCTCTGGATGATTTCTACTTCATCTTTCTTGGAAAATTCCAAGGATAAATCTTGAATACCAAGCTTAACATCAACATTTCTAAGCTAAGGCTTTTTCATTATGATTGGAAACTCTACTTGATTTTTCCTACATGAATTACCAGAAAATCTATAGGATAGGACTAGCCACTGATGGTGGTGATCACATCATCCACTTGTCCTAGTGGGACTATGATCGATTGGTCAAAAAGCTCTAATCAACTATTACTCTTCTTTAAGAGTGGTAGATTCTAGGCTTGATACATGTCTTGTGATATTAAGTTTACTCTTGACCCAAAATCAAGTAGAGCCTTGCATGGTTTATGCTTGGTACTTGTAGGTACACTAAGGGATTTCTTGGATTTGTTCATTTTTGGGGAAGTGCTCCTTCCTTAATCTAGTGAGTGATGGTTTGCATTAGCATGACAGTAGTGATATTTGCATTAGTTGATGAAGGAAGCTTGTGACTTCTTCTAGGAGGACTAGATGTGGATGGAGTAGAAGTAGATGTAAACCCCATATTTTGAACCTTTTTTAGGCTTGTTCCAAAGAATGGTCATTTTCTTGATTGTGGTTCATGTGAGATTACTTCCTCTTACATGTTAATGACCTTGGTTCCACTTTTCTATTGTAGTTGAGATGGTAGTTTCCCTTACATTACAAGAGGTGGCATAGGTGGCAAGGGATTGGAATGTTAATTTGAGAAGCCAGTTGCTTGTGAATGCATGTATGATTTTGGGTCTATCCTTAGTGGTGTCAATCTATGGTATTCAATTGGATAATATTGTGAAGATTGAATCGCTGCATTACCTATAGAGATTGAAAATTTGACATAGTATCCATAAAGATCAGGCTATTGATGTGGATACTATTGACATGGTGGTGGCATGACCCATGATTGGGGTTGTTGCCACTACTGATGATATTGCTCTTGTGGCTATGGCTAGGATCCACTACGATAGTACATGGGTTGAAAGGCTTACCTATAGTTATCTTGAGGGTAAGGTAACTAGTTGGGCATTAGTTTCTTGATGAAGTTCTTGTTTCTTGTAAGTGTGTCATTATAGGACAATATCCTTTGAGATGTTCATATTGACATATGACACATCCTTTCTCATCTTTGAAACTTGTTTGTAAACATTTAGCCACTGAAGCCACTTTTCCCTTTCATTCAAAATCTCTTTTATTCTTGTTGTCCTTGCCTTTACCAAAGGCTTTCTTAGTTTGTTCCTCCACAATCTTTAATGCTATTGCAAACTTCTCATCAACTAAATCCCACATCTTCTCTACCTTAGCTATTATGTTAGTGACAAATTTTTGAATGGGTAGAGTCCTTTTTTAGAGCACCTAGTCCATAGCATCTTCTTCTTGTGGGCACAAACTCTTACATCCATTTTCTAGATGGATGGATCTCTTTTGTATTCCTCTATTGATTCTCTTTTCCTTATTTTTCCCTCTTCCTTACCCACTTGATTGATTAATCTTTGTATTTGATGGGTAGACATTTTGGATAATCGACCTTGGACATAAAGCCCAAGGGTCTCCTTAGTCTTTTTTTTAAAGTCCATGAACAATATGCCTTAGTTGCTTTCGTTTAGAAAATTCATGACCTGGAGACCTATGAAATAGTGAATAATATTAACACATTGCTGCATCAAGAGATTCATGGGTCCCTTGTTTACATCCTTGGATCTATTTTCATAGATTGGACACCCAAGAATAAGTTTCGTATTTGTCATGGAAAAGCTCTAACATGGTACTCTGTTTCCTGATTAATTCTAGTTGATGTGACCTATACTAGCTTTCATCTTCTTTCACAAGTGTCCTTGGGAACAACTTTAGTTTATGCCAATCACTTTCTATATTTTACAAGGCACAAGCATCATGGAATGCTTAAAGGTGGTTTTTAAAATTAGCATTGTAACCACCCTCAAATCTGGGCACATGAATCATATTTAGCCAATTGATGCGGTTGTTCCTGACATGCTTGGTTCATATATAGATAACTTCCTAGATATTGATCATACTGTAGGTTGTCAATTGGGGTTCATTATCATGATTAGGTTCGTGAGCTCTCTTCCCCTTGGATGTTCATACCTATCTTGATCCTCTCTTTGATTCCTATGCCTACTTGGTTCATGGACTTCATCTTCCTCATTAGAGTATCTCTAGTGATGGTCATAATGATCATGAGTTCTTTGTTCTTCCTTGTCATGGTCTCGATCCCTCTGTCTCCTCCTATTAGAGTCCACCAATGATCATGAGGGTGAAGATAAGGCTATAGGAGAACAATGTTAGCTTATCCTCCCTTGATGACTCTTGTATTCCTCCTTGTGGGATTTAGCAGAAATGCTTGGCCTAGAGTTCTACTTGTACTTAGAGTCTATTGACTCTCCTCTAGGTGTCGTTGCTAAAGTGGAATGTAACTGAACTTTGATAGGTTCTTCAATCGGATGATAGGTGTTTGAGAAGGGTCCTCATGATTTTGATGGATTTTTTCTACAATAAAGGCATCACCATCAAGTTCTTCTAGAATAACTAGAGTGTTGACTTACTTCCCCTTGTTATGTACATGCTTAGTTTCCATGATAGCATCTCTCTTAATTTGTTCCTTTATAGGTTGATATGGTATTTTTGTATGCTTAGTCACATGGTACCCCTCATTTACATGGTTCATGTTTATCCCCCTCAAGGTAGTGTGAAGCATGCTAAGTGCTGAATGATTTGGAGGTAGGACTATGTTGCCCTATATGTCTCTCCATCTTATTTGCCCATCTTGATGAAAGATGAAAGATGAAAGTAAAGTTTGGATAGTATGGATCAGTGTGAGCGTATGTGATTTTGATTTGCATGGACATCCCTTAGTCTTCTTCCTCATTGGTTTTGTCATTGTCTCTTTGTAGCTCTTTGGAAAGTGGTGATTTGTCTTTGAGTGAAGCCATGTTGAGACTATGATGCTTGTTAAGTGTGTGTGTGTGTGTGTGTTTAAGTTTATTTAAGGATTATAAGTTTTAACTTTGAATTCTTGATACAATGAACTTTATAAAATCAATTATGTAGCACACATTGACTATCCTTGACAACAATACCAATGATGAGTGGTGGAGCAATCCAACACCCAACAATACAAGTCACAAGTGTTCTTGCATGATCTAATCATAATTCGTAGATAGACAATGTTGGTGTGCTAATAGTTGAGTTAAGTTCGTGTCACTATCTTCCCACATAGAGCTAGTGAAGCCTAAGTGTATGGTTTAGTTCATCATGAGGCATATGATAACTAATTTTGTTAAGGCCATCTTACTCCTAGTGATAAATGTAAGTGAGAATGAAATTTAATCTTAGTCTAAGTAATAATAGAAATGTAAGTCTACTCTATCCTAAGGCAATGAGTATCTAGTTCTAATTTTCCATACAAGACTTTGTGTAACTATTACTAGGCTACCAAGTGTTATGCTATTGGGTGTACCAAGCAATAAAACTACTAGGCTTATCAAACAATTACACTTAAGTGCTCAAAATCAGTTGTACTCATTTTGCTTACTATTGACAAGTAAAAGTAAAGTGCTTGGAAAAGTAAAACATTATTTTAGGAAAACAGTAACTATTATGCTAAGTGAACAAAAAGTAAACTAAAGGAATGTTACAATGGTGTGAAGCAATATTAATCTTTATTTCGATCACAAATTATGTACAAGTACAATTTGTTTGAACAAAGACTCTATTCAATCAGTAGACATCACACTGCGGGCATTAACTTCTATTCCTAACACTATGGGATAAAACTACAAGGGTTTTGGTAAGGTGTGGAATAAAAAGTTAGCAAATAATGCATCCAAGTATCATATTTATAAGTCTGCATACATCCCAAGACATTGTATGAATGATGATGTAGCATTGACTATGATATTGTCTTAACGACATCGTTGATATGATATCATTGTTACGATATCATTATGCATCAAAATTTTGACTTCATTAGTTACCAATCTATGACTCATAGTTAGCCTATTGGTTAAAACAAGACCATGTTACGTGATACATGTAAATGCAAGTTACCATTTATAGATGATAGTTTTGATTTATGTCATTTAGAAGAAGGTAGTGCCACAATAGAAAGAAGGTATATGTATTCTTAGTTATCTATCTTATGTCTTTATTTGATTGTAGTAATTGCACTTATTTACATATTCTTTATTGTTTTCTTTAGTTTATAGTAATTGATATTTTCTTATTTAATTATAGCAAGGATCTTAGTGAAGAGAAGAATTTATAGTTAATGTTATATTTTTGGCAAACAATTTATTCAACTTTTATTTTTAAATATGCATGATCTATAATAAAGCACTTTGAAGGAAAGTCTTGTAAAGATCAAGTTTCATATGTTATGTTAATTTTTGGGTATGCCCAAAATTAAATTGAGATAATTTTTTTTAAGTCTTGAGCCTTTTCCAATGATTTTTCTTGCAAGTATACTATTAAGTTCTTGTAGGAACAAACTATACTAGATGCACTTGAGTTTGTACTTTCTTTTTCATTTATCTAAAAGATCCTTTTGGTATACGCAAACATAATAAAAATTTAGTTTTAAAATTATAACCATTTTTTTATTGATTATTTTTTATCAAATAGAACTTTAGTTTTCTAATATTTGATGGTGGTATTATTATTTTAAAAATTGTAATGTTAATTTCAATAATTCTGGTTCACTTTTACAAAATAGTTTAATTCTTATTTTATATCCATGCAAATATTATAAAGTAGAACTCATGATAGACACCATATGTTTTATTTTTCCTTATTAAAATTAGTTTATAGAGCAATCTAAAGCAAGTTTTGTTATACTATATCCTCGTATTTTAAGTTATGATTTTGAATTTAAGATAAGAATAAGTAGTGGTGAGAAGAGGAAAAGTGATATCAACTTCTAGTATTGAAAAATTTATTGCAAATAACAAAGAAGTAGAATCAAAGGCTCATGTGCAACTATCAAAGATGTCATCGTTGGAATTTGTACACCAAGATACTTCCATGTTGCTTCCTAGTTCCCCATGGATTGAAGAACCTTATCCTAAATGTTAACATTAATATTTAGAATGTTCAATATTAGTTATGTTAGATTTGCATTATAGGTAGGGGAAACAATATATCCATTTTAAGCCATTTAATGTTAATGAGTCTCATTGAAATTTTCTTTTAGTTAAAGAAGGACATTATTATTTTTCCATGGTATAGGAAAGAAAATAAGAATAACAATGTATAACATATACCTACTCAAGGTTGATATGTATACTAAGAAAATTAAGTGCATGGTATTAGCTATATTACAAATAAGATTTTTTGGCCATGGTACTATTGCAAAGAATTCATATTGATGTTTATATTATATCATAATAATAGTGGTAGTTAAGAGTTTGGTATGGCTAAGCTCTCTTCAAATCATGATCTCTAGTAAATGGAATTAGGCCACCTTCATATAAAATGAATTTATTAGTGATTTGATTACTAGTTTTATGGTAAATTTTATTTGGGTACTTATAGCATATCAACTTTATTGTTAATAGTTTTTTCATAAAAATAATATAAAGTGTATACACTCTACAATAGAGTGAACCAAAATTTACGCTTCCAAGAAAAATAAGTAGAGACCATGAACATTTATCCTTAATTGTAGGCATAATTATTAAGACATTTTTTGTATAATAATATAATCATTTAAATTTTATTATCTTATAAATTAATTATCATCAAGACTAATTTGAGCATTCTACCCTTCTCTTCTTAAGCCATGCTAAAATCTAAGAAATACATGAAGACTTTAAATATTGATAAAATTTTTTCACATCAATACCTTAATGCAAGAAAATTTAGTTTATAGTAAGATTATATCAATAAGCCATAAAAAATGTTTTATTAAGTTTATGATTATTGTCTTAAATATTCAATTTTCTTTACTTACGATTTTCGACAAACATAATAGTATAATCAAAATTGATAAGTGCTCTATCATCTCAAAAGAAAATTAATAATAAAACTAGAAAATAATATACATCATAGAATTAAGAAGATTATTGGATGTCATAGTGCTAGTCAAAGATCTATTTAAATCTTTTATATTATAATGGTCCACTTTCAGTAGGTTAGATCCATGCATAAAAATAGAAGAAAAAAACTCTTATTCTAAAAATCATTTACAAAATGTATATCAAATAGAATCAAGATGCATCTATAGTCTTTCATGATTAACTTTAAACTTTCAATGAAATAGAAAGATAAGTTTAAATTGAATGTCCTCTTTATATCATAATGCTCCATTCTATGTTGACTTTTGCCATCTTTGGAACAAGGCCCTTCCTATAGTGCTTCATTCTATGTTGAACTTTGCTATTTTTGTTTTACTATCTTTGGAGATTCACATAAAAAATAATCCCTGCAATTTGTTCATCAAATTTAGGAGTAATTTCTATATTTTAAAATAACAAAATTGCATTTAAATTCATTCTTTACTACTTCTATATTAAAAATTTATGTAGGTGTTAGTTGAAATCATAAACATATTGAAATGTAAATAATTTGTATTATTTTCATTTACAATTAGATGTAATAAAATACTCAATTCTTAATTTCATGTTCCATAACTAGAACCAATTACATAGTAGATTTATGATAACAAAATGAATTGGTAAGATGTTACCTTTAAATATAATTTGGAAGGGAAAAGCAAGGTAAACCTACAAATATAATGAAAGTAGTAAACATTACCAAAAAAGGATTTGATTAGAGAGTAGAAACAAATCAAATAAATTTCAATTTTATAAGAAATCAAAATAAATATTAAAATACCTATTTTGGAAGAATCTATCTTTGAATAAGATCTTTTCTTATACTTTCCTTAATGGGATATCTAAGTTTATCTTAAAGTTTTGTGTATTTGATGTCCCTTTCCAAAATGTCACAAGATAAGTGGCTAATATGTTTATTTCCAAAACTCACAACTTGTACACACATGATAACATTTCTAAATTTCATTTTGAGCATTCTAACAAACCACTAACATACTAGCTTTCAAATTTTAAAAGTTTTGTGGGTGTAGAAAAGTCTATGGGTGACAACGTTACTCTTCAAACTTATAGGGGCTTAAGTCTCATTGTGATGTTTGTTTATCCATCAACCCAATATTGATGTAGAAAATATTATTTATAAAGTGATTAGAGTCCCCCTATACTACTTAGAAGGAAATTTGATTTTGATGATTTTATCAGGTAATGCAACTACATTCATATCTAATTTTCAAAACTCCTAAAACTATGATATTCTCTAACTCCAGTTCTTCTTTCTTATATAATTTCCTAGGTTCTAAAGAGAAATAATTAATCAAAGGATCATTGTCTTCCAATTCTTGGTTATACTGCAAATTAATGACCTTGACATTTGAGGCTTTGTATATTTTTAAAAAGTACTTAGAAAAAGAAACTTTATTGTCAAGTTTTATACTATGATCATCAATCTCCTCTTCCACATAATGCTTATGATAGTTTAATGTAATGCAATCAATAGTTTTATTATTATTGAGATAAAAGGCAAATAAGGCATATGAAGAAATTTTAAAATAGAAAATAAAATAATATTTCATGTAATGTAATGCTACATTTAAGCTTTACCTTTTGTAGTATAGGTATCAAACTTTTAAAAATGGAGAGGTAATGAAAACTAAAACCTTTTGATGAGTCGTGAGGTACCCCTACACCCAACCATATGAATCACTAAGGCGTTACACATGATCCAGTCAAATTCCATGGACCTATAGTTATCTAATGCACTAGCTCTTCTAGGAAGTGAAATGGGTGTTGAGAACATTTGTTGTCTTCCCAACTACACTTGTGAAGTTCAACGGTATGGTTTAAGTGTAATTGAGGTATATGATTTTTCTTATTTTATATTTTATGAGTTTGATCACCTACAACAAGAATGAAAGGTAAAGTAATTGAGGATCTAGTTCATCTATTGCCTAGTTAGCCTAACACAAGTAACTTCCCCACTTTCCTGAACATATTTTGAACACATATAGCATTGTTGGGCTACCAAACTTTAAGCATTATTGGGTTACCAAGTATTATATGACTACTCAAAGTGGTTGTGCTCATGTTCATTATTCAACTAGAAATAAATTGCTTAATTCAAATACATTAAAGTAAAGAGTAATAAAGCAAAGTGTAATAAAGAAAATATTAAGCTATTCTTAGTGTTGTAAGGATTGTCAAAAGAGTTCATTTTATTCTTGTCACACTGTTGCACTCAGGTACATTAATGGTTGAACACAGAACCATATGCACTTTAGACTCCTTCTATGAGCACTTAGAAAATATTCTAACTCTGAAGAAAAGAAACAGCAAGAGCTTTGCTACTCTGCTTAAAAACTAAAATGAAAACTACTATGTAAACTAGAGCCTAGGCCTAGTATTTATAGTTTGGGGAATATACCCTGATGATAGATATGTGACGTTGGACCAAGGCCTTGACGTCATGTACGTGATGTCACAGTTCCAATGTTGCTTACCTGATGTTGGAGCAGACATCAAATGGTGGTTTATCACCTTCAATACATAATAATGCCAAAATATTCCGTGTAAAAATTATAGCCATGAAAGAGTATTTAGAGACCATTTTAAAAAAATATAATTTCTATAAAAATAAAGGGTTTGTCAAATAATAAATAAGTAATATAAGTTTTACAATGCTGAACATAGGATTAAAAATGCAACAACCTAATTTAATCTAATTTTTGATTTACCCAAAACATGTTTTTACTAAGTTATTTATGTAAATAAATAAGGAATATTAACATATAAAAATAAAATTTTAAAACTAAAATTGAAGATGAAACCAAATACACTAATAAGATATTTTAATATAAAAGGGCATTATAATCATAGAAGATATAATAAGGCTATAACTATGAAAAATGATACTAAAGTAGTCAAACAATCATCAATGTCCTTACACTACTTTACTATTATTACTCTAGTTAAGATATCTTCTTAAAAAGAATTCTATTAACTATCTTTTGACCATAAAATATTTGACAAATAGAAGCAATTATTATTGTATACTACTAATATTAGTTTCTAAATATATATACAAAATTATTCTAAATTCATAAATTAGTGTACAAAACAACCATTATAAGCACATATATCTCTACATAATTTAAACCTTCTTATGTGGAATTCTTAAGAGAAGTTAATAAATCTAATACAAAATCATGTATAGATATATAGTTAAATGAGAATTGCCAACAAGACTATTAAATAATCAAAATACAAAAGGAAATCTATCCATACATTTTACACCAACAACCTAAAATATATATAGTATTTATTACCAAAATCATTATAAGAAATTTCTTTAGTGGTGGAAATCTTATACAAATTATCAACTACATTGGTATATGCTTTATGCACCTTCTTGGAAGTCCATCTTATCGACACAACTATAGAGCTGAATGGTGAGCACATAACCCATTGGTCTTAACTTTGTGTGCAATGTGGAAGCTCATCTCCACCAATGTAACCATAAAGGCTATTGATACGTATAATCATAATTATACAAGGTCCATTGATCATAACTTCATGTGTCATATGGAAGCCTATCCCTATCTGACGCAACCACAGAGACCACCTGTAGGTGAATCATGTAATAAGATTTCCCCTACTAGAAAAATACTTAGTAACCATGAATACTTAGAGTTAATATTCAAGAAAAATCATATTTATAAAGCATGCATCAAATTAACAGTTTTGTCTACAACAACTAACTATACTTACCAATATATTGAGTGTTCATAAAGAAGTGATATACTAATTAATTTAATGAAACTATTTCCAAAACACTCTTCCACAGAAGAGTAAGGATGCCTACATCAAAGGCCATAGACTTGGCTACTTACAAATGCTTGTAGAGATTAGAAGAAATTATGGTCACATAGTTCTTAAATTGGAGTAATACATAATAAGATCAACATCACACACATCAAGATTATTTGTGTATAATTGATTATTCCTAACAATCGTCATTAGGTATGATATAAGAACCTTAAAAGAGAGTATAATTGCTTTACCACTTAAGGATTATATAATAAAAAATTTACACTAAAGCTTCTATGTCTTTCAATTAAGGTAGTAGTATTTTCTTACAAGAAATAAGTATCATCATAATACAAGTGAAACAATTTTAGTTTATGCAAAAACATGTATACATACATGTGCAACAAAGATATATATATTGAAGAAATTAGTTACATTACAGCAATGGTAGGAGATAGTCTTGCCTAAACCTTTGGAATCTACTTGGAAAACTTCTTCTTCACTCCTCTCACACTTCTAGGCTTTATGTTTTTTCCTTCTGTCTAGTGGTTCTTCCTTCTCTTGCTTGGTGTGTCTAAGAGGTAGGGATAGGAGGCTAGTTATAGGCCTAAGATAGGAAAGATCTTTTGAGTTCTATATTTGGTGTAGATAGTTGGAGGTTGGAAGATTCTATGAGAATATCCTTTCTCTAGTATCTTCTCCATCCTACCTACCACTTATTTTCAACTTTTAAATTTACTTTACCCTAGTTACTATTTATTTTATTGAGGTTAGTATTCATTTTCCATCTTTTCTTGAGGCCACTATTGATTTACAATATTTTATTGAGGTTACTATTCATTTACTACCTTTTATCAAAGCTACTATTCATTAATTGTATTTTATTGAGGTTACTATTCATTTACCATCTTTTATTGAAAATATTGTTCATTTATCATATTTTACCAAGGTTATTATTCATTTACCATCTTTTACCAAAGTTAATATTCATTTATGTTTTTACCCTTTTTAACCATGATATATGTAATCCTTCCTAATTTCATATTATCTTAGCTCTTAGAGTCATATACTATGATGGTATAAGTAATTTTGCTTATGATTACACTAAAACATTCAAAATAACTTATTTATTAAGCACTCTAGGTCCATCCATGACACATTACATATTAGTATGTTTAAATTACTATCTTGGCTAAGATAAATACTATTACATTCATAATATAGGTTAATGTAAAAGTAGGGTGTTATAGTTCTTTGCTACTTAGAATGATTCCCTCTTGGAAATCATTTATTTGGTTATACTATAAAGACTAGCTTATTTAAAGAGATAGGAATATATCCTTCTCATTTCATCTTTTAACTCCCATTTTTCTTTTTTAATTCAGTGGTGACACTACTTAATCTTGACCTAATGGATTTTCTTGGTCCAAATTTGAAGGATTCGATGATTTAAGATCTTCTTTGGTTCATTTGTAATTGAACAATCAGGCTACACCTATATTTTTTACTAACTTATCACATGAGATCTATTAAAAATATATTGTTGTAACATACTCACATGAAATACATCATGTATGTGTGCCAAATAGAAAGGTAATGTTACCCTATATGCCATGCATCCAACCTTGTCCAATATTTCAAATGGTCTAATATACCATGATGCTAGTTTAGATCATTTACACCTTTAATAATTAGCTTAATAGGGATGGCTTTTAAAAAAAACATGATTTCCTATTTGAAATTATAATAATCTTCTTCTCTTATTTACATAGTGTTTATGCTCATTGAGTCTTATGTCATTATTTGCCTAATTACCTTTATCTTATTTTACATTTATTAGATCATTTTTTATCTCATAATCATTTTGTGTTCAATTTCAATCCAAGAATTAGAAGATCTATACTTTCTTCCATATAAAGCTTTAAATGAAGCCACCCCAATAGAGTTGTGATAACTATTATTATAAGTAAATTCCACTAATAGTATATACCTATCCCAACTTTGTGGCTCATATAAAACATAGGCTCTTAGAAGATCTTCAAGCACTTGGTTCACTCTTTAAGTTAGACCATTAGTTTGAGGATAAAAGGTAGTGCTTACATTGAGCTTTGTTCTTAGTATTGGTTGCAATTCTTGCTAGAATTTGGAAGTAAAGTGAGAATGTCTATATGATATGATAATGTTGTAAATTCCATGTAATTTAACAATCTACTTAAAATAGATTCTAGCAATCTTCTTAGCATCATATGTTGACTTAATTGGAAGAAAATGAGTTGACTTAGTTTCTTTGTTCATAACAGCCATAATGAAATCATTCCATTTCTGAGTCTTAGGAAGTTCTAAAATAAAGTCCATATTAATCACTACTTATTTGTATTCTAGAATGTCATGAGGATATAGAATACCTACTAGATTGTTGTGCTTTACTTTTACTTGTTGTCAAGTTAAGCATATTCCTACGTATGTTGCTATGTCTCTTTTCATTTTTGGTTACCAAAGATTACTTTTTATTTCTTGATATATCTTATTTCCACTAGGATGTTTAGCAATAAGAGGAGGATGAAATTCATACATTGGCTTTTCCCTTAGATCACCAGCTTTAGGAACAAAGTACCTATTCTTAAATCTAATGACATTGTTATCTTTTGTGAAATAATGGCCTACATGTTTAGATTATAATGTTTTCTTTCAATTTTTGAAAACTATTTTTCTTGAGCCTCTTGAATAATTCTCTTGTGTTGATTTTGAATTTTTATAATTGCCTTGAGATACCCTCTTCTACTAAGAGCATCTACCACCTCTTTCCCTTTTCCCTCATGATACTAGATCTCAAAGTCAAAATCACAAAGGAACTTCATTGATCTTTGTTGTCTAATATTTAGATTTAGTTTCATAAAAATATATTTTAAACTTTGATAATTAGTTCATAACTAAAATTCAATGTCATATAAATAGTATCTCCATAATCTTAATGAACAAAAAAAAAAAAAAAAACAACCCTATTGCAAGCTCTAAATCATGAATAATATAGCTCATTTCATGTAGCTTTAGTTGGCAAGATCCATATGCTATTACCTATATTTCTTATTCTAAGGCATATCCCAACCATTCTCTAGAAGCATCAATGTAGATAAAATATTATTTTATTTCATCTAGCATGACTAGTATTGTAGCATTAGTTAATAATTACTTTAACTTATTAAACAAGTCTTTAGATTTTTGTGTCCAATCATAGGACCATTCCTTTTTTATGAATTTAGTTAATGGTCCTTCAACTTTTCCAAAATTGAAAATAATGTATCTATAGTATCTTTCAAGACCTAGAGAGCTATGCACCTTTGCAACATTAGTTGGTCTAGACCATTGGATAATTGCTCTTATCCTTTCTGGATCTACTTGGATTCCATCCTTTGAGACTACATGCCTTAGAAATTGGATACTTTCCTTCCAAAAGAAGCATTTACTTTCACTTTCATATAAATTTTGTTCTCTTAATATTTGAAATACTATTCTAAGATGTGTCTCATAATCCTCATAACTCATAGAATATAAAAGTACGTTATCAATAAAGACTATCATAAATTGATTGAAATATGGTAGAAAAATATGATTGATAAAATTCATGAAAATAATATGAGCATTGGTTAACCAAAAAATCATAATTGTAAACTCATAATATCCATATTTGGTATGAAAATTAGTCTTATGAATGTCTTCTTCCTTGATTCTCATTTAATGAGACATAGATTTTAAATCTATTTTAGAAAATGCCTTGCTTTCTTTAGTTGATCAAAAATATTATCAATCCTTGATAATTGATATCTATTCTTAATAGTCACTTTATTTAGCTACTAATAATCTATGCATTACCTTAAGGTACTACTCTTCTTCTTCACAAATGGAACTGGTGCATCCTATGGTGATACACTTGGGTGAATGAAGCCTTTTCCTATGAGCTTTTCAAGTTGGATCTTTAATTCTTTCATTTCTTCTAGTGCCATTTTATAATGAGCTCTTGAAATAGAAGTAGTTCTTCATAGCAATTCTATTGTAAATTCTACTTCTCTATGAGGTAGCATTTTTGGGAGTTTTGATGCAAAAACATCTTGGTATTCATTCATCATTGGAAAATTGCTTATCCTAGGCTTCTTCTCTTTCACATCCATTAGACTTAATTATAATAAGAAAATTTGGCTTTCCCTTCTAAACTCATGCTTACTTTGTTTAGCTTTAATTATATTTCCTTCTATTAATTTGGATTGTCCCTGATTGTCCACTTCCTTTTTTATGGTTCTTTTTCTACAACTAAGAATAGCTTTGTACTTATATAGCCAATTCATTCCAAGAACTAGATCATAATTTTCTAATTAATAACTAATTGATGAATAATGAAGTCTTCCCCACTTGAGATTAAGCTACAATTTGAAACTTGTTTGCTTATTATAGTTGTAGACTTGTTGGCAAGTTCAATGATTTTCTCAATTGACACGCACTTTAATTTTTTAACTTGTACTATTCTAGAAGAAATAAAATAAGGTTGCACAATCAAAAAACACATTTACTTATAGTTAATAAGACCTTTACCTTCCATTTAAAGCTTTGATGATGAATTCATTGATTCTCTATGACTACTTAAAGCTTTCCTTCTTGAAATGGTGTAGACTATTTTGTAGGTGATGATGAACTCTTATCATTATTTGCTTTTGATTCTGCATAATCTTGAATCAAATAGGGGTATTGACATTTGAGACACCTTCACTTCTTTGATGGTGCTTAACTATTACTTATCTCTAAGCCTTGCTTAGTATTAAATCTTTTTGTATTTTGGCTTTGAGTAGGAGTAGATCAACTTCTTTTTTGTCCTTACTACTTTTTCTTGGAGACTAGTTATTCATCACTCTGATTCTTTGTAGGAATCCCTCTTCTTTCTTGACTAAAAGCATAAGATCTAAAAGGATTTTTTTCTTAGCTTCTTAGTATTTATGCTAATACATTTCAGTAAGCTTTGTTATTTTGCCTCAGCTAATATTTTTGATATTGTGATGGTTATCTTTTTAGCTAGTTTAAGATGAAGAGAATCTACAAATGTTATGCTTTTATCTCTTCATCAAAGTTTTTGTAAGATACATAATTTAAAAGTTCTATAAAATTTACCTCATGTTTAACCATGGTGGTCTTAAATCCTTTTTTTAGTTGATTATACACCCTTTTATTTTCTTGAATATAAAACCTAATAATGTACTTCTACTTAAAAGTGTGGAGAAAATCATCCCTTACAGGTTCATATTCATAGTTTCATTTTATTATTTTAGTCTTCTACCATAAATTTCCATCTCCTTGAAGCATGTAAATGACTAATAAAGCTTTTTCATTATTATTACATTCAAGATTTGCTAAAACATTCTTAAGATTATTCAGCCATGTTTTTGCCTTGGTGGAATTTATAGTTTCTTCAAACTTTGATGGTTAAAATTTCAAAAAGATTTGGACCAAGTTTCTCATTCCTTCTACTTGATATTCTAGAGAATGCTGCTTTTGAAGCTCTCATGATTGTTGTATAATTTGAAACATGAATTACATAAAAATATTTAAAAATGTTGGATCCATATTGTTTAAGAATTAAGGTTTTTTATTGGCTAATAATCCTTCTAGTGGTTGTCCCCCTTCTACTTGTTGTCTTACTTCAGTGAGCATTACATTCTCATTTGATTGCTTAACATTTTCATTTTGGGGTTCATTACCTTTCAGAAATAGTCTTTTATTAATATAGTAAAAAGAGTTTATGATCTCTTAAAACCATGCACTTTATCATTATGCAATGCCCTAACTCAAACTAATTTCCAATTTGTCGAAAATATATCTTTACAAAGGTATTTACATAGAAAAAAGGAATATTAACACATAGGAATAAAATTTTGAAACTGAAATTGAAGTTGAAACTACAGGTAATAAAATATTTTAATATAAAAGGATGCTGTAATCATAGAAGATATAACAAAGTTGTAATTAGGAAAAATGATTGTAAAGTAGTTAAATAATATCAATGTCCTTACACTAGTTTATTATTATTACTCTAGTTAAGATAGCTTCCTAAGATGAATTTAATTTACTATCTTTTTGATCATAAAATCTTCTACAAGAAGAAGCAACAAGGATCATATAATACTAAGATTGAGTTTTAGAATCTATAACAAAATTATTTTAAATTCATAAATTAGCATACAAAACAACCTTTGCATTCACATACATCACTATATAATTTGAATACTCTTTTGGGGATTATTAGATAGAAAATCAAATATAGAACCATATATATATCCAAGTGAGAATTATCAATAGGACTATCATGTGATCAAAATATGAAAAAGGAATCCATTTGCACATTCCATATCAATAACTTAAAACCTATACAATCTTTATTAGCAAAATCATCATAAATAATTTCTTTAGGAGTGGAAACCTCATACAACTTATCAACTTCATTAGTATACTCTCTATGTGCATTCTTGGGAGTCTACTCCATTGACACAACCATAGAGCCCAATGGTGGACACATAATCCATTGGTCACAACTCTATATGTCATATGGAAGCCTATTTCCTCTAAAGCAACCATAGAGGCTAATGGTAGATAATATCATAATAATGTAAGGTCAATTGGTCATAAATCTATGTGGCATGTGGGAGTATGTTTCCATTGACATAATCATAGAGACTAGTGGTAGGTGAATCATGTAATGAGATTCCCACCACTAGAAGAAATACTTAGTAACATAAGAATACTTATAGTTAATCTTTAAGCAAAATCATATTTGTAAAGCATGCATCAAATCAATAATTACATCTACAACAACTAAACTATAGTTGCCAATCTATAGATTATTTACAAAGAAGTGATATAATAATTAACTTAATCAAACTATTTTCAAAACCCTCTTTCAAAAAAGAGAAGGATGCTAACATCAAAGGCCATGATATTGGCTACCTACACACCCTTGTAGAGTTTACAAGGAATTAAGGCCATGTAGTTCTTAAATTACAACAATACACAAGAATATCAACATTACACATATAAGGATTATTTGTGTATAATTAATCACTTCTAATAATATTCATTAGGGATGATAAAAGAACCTTTAAAAAAAGTATAATGGTTTTACCACTTAAGGATTATATAATAAAAAAGTTAGAATAAAGCTTTTATATCTTTTACTTAAGGTGGTAGTATCCTCTTATAAGAAATAAGTATCATCATAATAAAAACAAAAAAATATTATATTATGCACAAACATATATACATATATATATGCAAGAAACACACACACACAAAAGAAATTAGTTTTAGTAGAGTAAGGGTAGGAGATAGACTTAGTTGAACGTTAAGAATCTTCTTAAAGAACTTTTTCTTTGCTTCTCTTATACTTCTAGGTCTTATGCTCTTTTTCTCTTCTTAGTGGCTCTTCCTCCTCTTGCTTGATATATCCAAGGAATAGGGATAGGGGATATTTATAGGCCTAAGATGGGAGAGATCTTTTGAGTTCTAGAGAGTTTTATATTTGGTGTGGATAGTTTGGGGTTAAAAGATGTCATCTCCATTAGAAGATTCTAGGAGAATATTCTTTTTCTAGTATCTTCTCCTTTCCACCTACCACTTATTTTCACCTTTTACATTTACTTTACCCTAGTTACTATTTATTTTACCAAGGTTACTATTTATTTATCTTTTTTCCATTTTTTTACCATAATATGTGTATTTCTTTCTAATTTGATATTGTCTTAGCTCTTAGAGTTGCATTGTCATAGAATAAGTAATTTTGCTCATGATTAAAATAAAACATTCAACATAACTTATTTATTAAGCACTTCAAGTACATCCAAGATACAATATATATTAGTATGTTCAAATTACTAACTTGGCTAAGATAAATACTATTACATTCATAATATAGGCTGATGTAAAAATAGGATGTTACAAAAAACTAAAAACTAGACATAACAATGCCAAAATCTTCAATTTCTTCAATCCTTAATTTGGCTGGCAATTGAATTGCAACAGTGGTAGCAACAATAACATAGTTCATTGGCTATACTATAGAAACCAAAACAAAAAAGAAAAAGAAAGAGAGAGAGATGCAGCCTAAAAACCAAATCTAGAATGAAGAAGAAAATTAGGCAAGAACATTTGTTTTAATACAATTTTTAAAATTATTAACTAGGAAATGAAAATTGAAAAATACACGTAGCAATGCTGAAATCTTCAATTTCTTCAATCCTTAATTTGGCTTACAATTGAAATATAACAATGGTGGTAGTGCAATAGTTATGCAATTGGAAAACCTTGAGTAGCAGCACAACAT
>MNCI01013003.1:404554-483796 GCA_015680685.1 Gnetum montanum
TTCATAACAATTCAATAGGATCTAGAAAATACAATTATCATTGTACATTTGAATGAGAAAAACAAAAGATATTTGAAGATGTTATACATTTTCTAAATTTTGTATTTTTTATGGTGTATTATTCATTGAGGTCTTTGATGAGTGACGAGGTACCCCTACACTCAACCATATGAATACAAGCATTTCACACACGATCCGGTTGAACTCTGTAGATGGGCTAGTTGTGGTACCTAGATAGTTACTTGTTGATCGTAGTTCACTATCTTCCCACCTAGACTAGTATTTGCTTTGTCACATATGCTTTAGTTTAGAGTGAGGTGTATGATGTGTTTCCTATCACTATGCTACTCCTAGGGCAATGGAAAATAACTTTGTTTAACCTAAGAGGGAAAGGGTGAAGAGAGTCTAAGCTAGCCTAAGTGTGATGAGCATCTGTCCCTTAATCATCCGTACACATCTTGGACCTTGTGCATGAATACTACTTGGATTACCAAGCATAGATCCTAGGTACGCTATTGGGTTACCAAGTAGTCACACTTAAATATTTGTGATTAAGTTGTACTCATTCCACGTTTACTAATAGGGATAGGAGAGGAAGGTAGAGAGAGATTAATTACGAAATTAATAAATAATAGTTAAATAATTAAACTAAGTGAATGTTGCAATGATGAAGTAATCTTGATCTTTATTTTCAGTCATGTGCATGTCCAAGTACATCACACTTGAATAAAGGTGCCGTATAATTATAATCATCACACCGTGGGCATGCACTGGGAGAAAGGGTTGAGAAGAACTAAAAATGAAAGCTAAATTCTAAAATGAACTACTGAATAACTCTAAAAACTCCCCCCATAACTCCTTGCACCTACATGTGTATTTATAGGCTTGCATAGGAGTCACGATATTGTGCATCTGATATCACTAGCCAGGCCACGATATTATGTACACGATATCGTGCGTCCAATATCGAAGCCTAATGAATCACGATTCATCATACCCCCACGATTGAATGAAAACTTGTCCTCAGGTCGAACAAAATGAGAATAAGGTCCATTGATTACACAATAGAGAGGTATGGGATTATTGACTGATTGGGAATTTATTCATGCTATAGTGGAGAATTAAATAGAACAGAATTGGACTAGATACAAAGAAAAATACAAAATCAAAAAATTACAAAATTTTGTGGAGCTCATGTGGTTTCAGGTGGCGGTGGCTCCTTCATGGGTCACTTCCCCTTGTCTTGTGCTTTAGGCTTTAGGATTTGATGGCTCTAAAGGAGTGCCTGGAGCTTTTCTTCTTCAGTTTAGGGATCCTGTGCCATCCATGCTGATGCTCCAACATTTGATGGAGTTGGCACCTCCCATGGACATGGTAGTTGCAGGAACATTTGATTTGCTTTAACATACCAAGCCACAAACAATTGTTGTTCCTTCTCGTAGGCTCTGGGTTTGTTCCTGTACTCTTGGAAATCTATAAGCCATTAAGCCAAGTCTACCACGACATCTTTCTGCCCTTGGTAGCTAGCCTTAACCACCTCCAGTTTAGAATTTGCAACTTCTAGGCTTTGCAACATTTTCTTGTGCTCTGCAAATTCTACTTCATATTTAGCATAGGTGGTAGCTACCTGCTTTTCAATCTATATTCTTAGACATCCTACTATCAACATGGCTAGATTGGCATACCACAGGTTTGCAAATCCCATGTACTTTGTGAGTTCTTGAATCTACAGGTCATGGCTTTTAAGCTCTACCTAGTGAAAAATTGCATATGTGTCCAATATGGCCCACCAATTAGTGTGTTGAGTACTGAAAGTGCTAATTTGGGCCTTGGCCATATGGATCTCTTTTTCTATGACTTGCTTGTACATCCCCACCTAGTCTCTAAAATGCTCCTTTAACTTTTCATGTTGCAACTTTTCATGCTGCTTGGCCTTGTTTTGCCACACGCTTATTTCAATCGTTGTTTTCTACTAGATTACACATACCTTCTCCATTGAGAGGGTTCGATTCTCTCTGGCCAAACGGTTCATGTCTTGGTTGATCCTGACCAATTGTTCTCATGACTGCTAAAATTTTTCTTCAAGAACATTCTTTTGTTTCTCCACAGTGGTCAACCAAAGATTGTTAGCAGAAAGCTATTTATTCTCTTCTTGTAAGGCTTTGAGTGCTTTGGCATGTGCATAGGTTTGCACTTATGCCTTGGAGGCATCCCAGTTGACCTTCTCCTTCTCCTCTGCCACTCTTTTATTGTCTGCTAGTAGCTTGTTGAGCTGCTCTATCCTAAAATTGTCCAGCTAGTCTATGGGAAAAAACTGAGATGGGTCTTGCTATGTAGCTTGTAGGGTAATAAGTCTATCTTGGAGTCTTGCCAACTCTACCTCCACGTGCTTGGCCCTGATCTCTACCATGACCAGCTTTCCTTTAATGGAGATGAGGTCTGATTGTGCTGTTGTGACATCTTGTGGGATATTGAATAAAGACATCATTACTTATCTTGTCTGCAGCAATTGATCAAGGACATCCTCATGCTCCATAGGAGTCATTGAGAGACCAAATAGAATTTGAGCATTCCATACTCCTGTGAAATCTACCAGTGGCACAATAGGAACATTGAAAGATTCTTTGATGTGGTCCATGACCACTTCTGCGGCTCCTGTTGTGTCTTGATGCTGCATGACCACCATTGTGGCCCCTTCACCTATTTCAATTGCACTTAGAAAGACATAGTGTTACCTAAAATCTGTTGTGACTAATGGGTCTCCCCTCCTCTTATATGGATGGACACATTGCCCTGTGTGTAATCAATAGAAGCTGTGGGCCGTATAGTGTCATCGATGACGTAGAAGAGATTAGCATCATCACAACTTCCCCAACTACTGTTTCAGCGATGGCCCTGAGATGGCTCATCAACGGTCGATAATCCTACAATGGTGATGATGGTTGGTCTCGCTGGCTCGTGCTGGGCCTTGCTTGTTGTTGATTGGGCCCTGTGCTTAGGAGTTGGCTAGGCCCTATAGTTTGATTTGTTGTGGGCCCCACCGTCTATTCCTGCTCTGGCTCTAATGTCTCAGCAGCACTCTTCCTTTGGGCTAGTGGCTTTAGTAGTTTAGTGAACGAAGCATTTTGGGCTTTTCTGGGAACATCATTGGTGTACCCCATAATACCAACATGTTTGTATAGCTTCCTGATGAGACAAGGGAAGGGCAATGTGAACTTCCCTATCTTGTGTTCTTCAAACCACATCAAGATCTCCATAAGATACAGATGAGGAAGGTTAGCATTAACCTTTCCCATCAATATCGCACTTCCTCTTGCTACATATGTTGAAATTCTATTTAATCCTATTGTGGTGAAGATGTGATAACTACCAATCTTGAAGTATATCCTTTCTTCCAACGCCAACTCTCCATATGTCTTGTCCTCTTTGTCATACACCTTGTTTAACCAAACTCTTCATGCATCAGCATCAGAGCGAATGGATAGGTGAGAAACTTTTGGCCCTGTATTCAGAAGGTTCAACACTTCTGAGATGGCCTTGGTGGAAAAATCTATGAACACACCATAAATTTCAACTATGGTGCCTTCTTCTTTATTATGCCGAAATTGATACATTTATGCTAAGTACCAACACCATTTTCAGAGAGGAAGGGCCATCATGGGGACCCTTTGAGTTGGTTCCTAATGGCCTTAGGAGTGAATTCCATGAAAGGTCTGAAGTTTAATTCCATGATCACAGTTGCTAACATGGACCTTTCTTGGATAGCCTAAACACACTTTGGAGACAACATGAGGTGTCATCCCTGTTCAGGTGCTTCAGTAGCTCCTTCTTCTGCTTGTCCCAATTGCACAATAGCAGGAATCTCTTGATGGATGCTAAATGATTACACCTCTTGCTCTGCATGTTGTTTGGGAGATGCTTATCTTCTGCCTCTCTTGGGTCACTTGGACACACATTGAGAGGGTCCTTCTTGTTGTCCACGTTTAGGGGTCATCTGCAATCACACAAGGCCAGCCATTAGTAAGGTTGTTTACAAAAGTTAAGTTATACCTTACTTCTGCCTTAATGAATTTGTTTCTTATTTTCATGTGATCCAAAGTTAGAAAATCTTGTGAAAATGTCCCCTAAAAGTTTTAATATTGGGCCCCTAATTTGATTTGGTGGTGATGGGACGTGATATCACATGGGCCACGATGTCGCGTATCCTTGCGATATTGCGTACGCGATATCGCATCCTCCCCCACGATATCGCGTATGCGATATCGCGGTGCGCTATAATATCTATAAATAATAGGTGGCTCTCCCTTGTTTCCTCATCCTAGGCTAGACAGTAGGGAAACTCTAGTAGATTGATCACTCTTGAGATAGAATATTTTCCATGTGCCCGTAGTAGGAGTCCTAAAGTGAACACATCTTTATTTGAGCAAACATTGTACCTGAACACAAGTTTGTGTACGTCAATAAAGACGAGCTTCTTGGATAAACCTTGAAGTGCATGGAATAGGCTAATTAGGACTTTATTTACTATTATTTATTATCTATTATTTACTACTTTCTCTCTCAACCCTTCTCTCCTAGTTAAGTGCCTCAATACGACCACTTCGAGCATGTGCGTTACGCATGGTGATCCCAGCAACGACTAGCATTTGGTAGTCACGATTGCATCGGTTCAGGGTGTGTACGGTAAGTGGGAACAGATACTGACACTAGGTAATTTAGACTTAGTTCATTAGTTAGAGTTAGTAATTAGTTTCTCAACCCTTCACCTTGTTATCATAGTAGACAAAAACATAAAAAGCTATAAAAATCATATACCTCGGACTTACTTAACCATACAACATGACAACTACAAGTAAGTCTAGGAAGACAACAAATGATTAACCCTAAGTGTTTCATGGATGCGTAGGCACTTAGTCTACAAAGTTTGACGGAATCGCACGTGCTATGCTCGTATTCGTATGGTTGAGTGTAGGGGTATCTCACCACTCATCATTGGCACCGTTGCCAGGGACTAAGTGTTTGTGTGCTGAATAGAACATAGGATATCACTCACATCATTGGGAGCCTAAACGAACCTTCGAGTTAATTAAAGAAAAATTTATATAATGGTAATTAGCACATCGATAAACAACAATGTCTTCTTCTAACAAAAGCAACTCACCACCTAGGGATAATACAAAGAATAGTCGGCAATCAAAAACACATAACCTAAATCTGCCAACTCCTCAACAATACCGAGTGGTATATACTCATCCCAATGAGTGTATTCCAAACTTTACCTTTATCCTCCATCAAGAAGAACAGCTACGATGGAGAGATTTGTAAGGTAACATCATGTTACCTCTAGATCGGGTAGTCCCAAACATGCTTCTCCGTGCTTTGGCATAGATTGGCATGATAGAATTATATGCTGAATATGTTGCAGAAAATTTTGACATGAGGGATTACCATCCCATAGCTTTACAACGTATGAGGGAATCAAGGAAGAAGAGCCAACATACACTGTTGAAGGGTAAAGAGGTCCCGCACGTCCTAAGTGAAATCAGAGATGGTGAACCACTCATAACGGGTTCGCTATTAAAATATGTTCCCCCTCCTAACAATAATGAGGAGGTGGGGTATCAGAACCTATGATCCACGATACAGAACCCTGGTTCTGATCCCCGTGAACACCAACTGTTCACAGAGGGAACAACAACTCATAATAAGGACGGGCACTTAGATCGTCATCACGATCGGGGCCGTAGCAACCGAAGAAAAGGTAGGAAGCATCATCATGGTGATGGTTCTCCTTCTTCTTCTCCTTCACCTCATCACTCATCCTCTTCTTCCACATTAGCCATCATGAACATAATGGTGAGGATAGAGGTAGGCAAAACGAGAGACCTCAATGGGAAAGTCGAGAGAGAGGACAAGGGCATGAACAAAGGGAAAGTAGGGAACAACGAAGACATCATAGGTGTCATGAAAGAGATGATCATGATGAGCCCCTACTTGCCACCTGAAGTATGCTCAATATAATGGAGGCAGTAAGAATACCAACAAGGCATTTAAAAGACAACCAGATCAAGCATTTAGACATGAACAATATCCCATGCTTTCAGGGGGGATACAACGCTGATCCACAACATCATTTACAAGAATTCCATGATGCCTACACCTTGCAAAACATAGAGAAAAAGTGGAAGAAACTAAAGTTGTTTCCTAGGACACTCATTAAGGAAGCAGAGAGTTGGTATTGATCCTTAGAACTGGAAATCATCAAGAGGTGGAGTACAATGTTAGAACTCTTCAACGATAAATATCAGACATACTTCATAGTGTCTAATTTGTGTAAGCAGATCCAAGGATGTAAGCAAGGAACTCATGAACCCTTGGATGCTACCATGGGCCGATACTATGCATTGTTACATCATTGCCCAGGCCATGGATATGCTCAATGGAATCAACTCTGCCACATCGTAGATGGCCTTAGACATGAGATGAGGAGAACCCTTGGGACTTATGCCCAAGGGAGACTATCAGAACTTAAAGCCGATGATGTTCATTACTTTTTGGAACAAGTAGCAAAAGAAGAAGGTGAACTATGAAAAAGAGAGAGTATGGAAGAATACAACCGTGATCCCTCCCTTCGGAAGAAGGGAGTGAAATTTTGCGATGAAGAGGATGAGTCACCACTCAAAGAGCTGGTGAATAGAAAAATCTTACCGATTCAAAAAATAACAACAGAAGTAATAGCTAAGATGGATCAATTGTGGGATTCCTTAGACTCTAGACTTGAAACTTTCTTGAAAATTGTAGAGGATTCTACGGAGGAACGAAGTAGTGATAAAGGTAAGATAAAGTGGAGAAATTCAGGCCCTGCACATAACAAGGGTAAGGGGAAAATTACTATCTCTGATGAAGTTGTGGATTCATACATAGACGATGACGATGGATGTGAGATCTGCCATTATGATCATCCCAAGGGATGTTATCCAATCATCTCACATCTCTAGGATTCTGGGGTGTATGCACTTAATCCAAGACTTAACCAACGGCAAACACCCCGAAGGTTACCTTATCTCCAAGGTAACCCAAGGCAGTTCCACCAACCGTTAACGTACTATCCAAGTGGAACTCCACCATAATCCATCAGACAGCATCAATAGTGGCAATACCCATAGTCATGAGGGATGCCATCGCCGAAACAACAATACCCTTACTGACAGCCAGACGCATATGGTTATTATGTGTAGTAGCTAGTTTCTCCAAGTGACACTATGAGTCACACAACTCCCCAACATCAGTACCAAGTTTAGGAGTACTTTAGGAGGACCCCTTCTCCTCTGGGAGACATTCCACATACTTACCATCCTCCAACTCCATTTGCACCTCTTCCACTAGTAGTTCCCACAACACCTCCTGCTCCAACAATGCAAGGGGAACTCCCTACTGAACCGCGGCAACGTAACGCTACGAGAGCTATAAACATTCAACCCACTGCTAGTTCTAACAACTATAAAAGAGAAGACCTTTCTTCAGAACCAAAAGCCCAGATAAGCTCTCACAACAATAAGTGATTGAGTCCACAACCAATCCTCCACCATCTAACACTTTAGAGCACCCTTCAGTCCAACAACAGAGCTGTACGCATACGGCTATGTTAACACATACTGTAACCGACTGGATCAAGGTAGGCCACCTTCCCAGGAAACTAACTGATCTTGGAAGCCCCTTAATCTATTTAAAAATCACCAGAAATGAACCACATAAGGCTCTTCTTGGCTAAGGTTCCGGAGTCAATTTAATTTCATGAGAAATGTATCAAGCCTGGAACCTGCCCCAACTTAAGAAGAGCAACATTCAACTAGAGCTAGTAGACTAGTCCATCATCATTCCCTTGGGATTGGTGCCACTGTGTGTGGTTGATCTTACCCAGCTGATTTCCTGGTGATTGAAGTCAAAAATAATGAAGGGGATTTTCCAATTATAATGGGAAGGTCATGGCTAAGTACAGTAGATGCATACCTAGGGATTCATGACATTTCCTTGCAGATATCTAAGAAAAATATTTATGGAAAGGTTGAGAAGAAGAAAGTTTCATGCATCACATACAGTGACTCAGAGGATGATGACATGGAATAATGTTCAGCATCTCTTCCATGTAATCGATATGTCCAAGAAACACAATTTCAAAGGTGCTTGTATGTAGCAACCACATAAGTAGTAGACACCTTGTGGTTAATAGCTACAAGAAAGAGAAACTTAATATGCACAGAACGAACTGGGAGTACAACTCATGTTAATAACAAAGGCATAGACACCTTGGAATATGAGCGTCGCCAACTTCCATCCCTTAATCTAAGAACATCAATTCGGAGAGGTTGGGCACTTTTATGAAATTCAAATAGTCACTCATTATTTCAGATCTCTCCCTTGCAATTTAGTCATGGGGGAGATGGCCACCTATGCTGATCATTGGAGGCCCTCAGTTCTTTTTAGTTTTTTTTACATGTTTTTGTTTTCCACATTTTTTTTTACATATTTTTGTTTTACAAGTTTTTGTTTTACACATTTTTGTTTTACAAATTTCTTTAACTCTTCTTATTTTTGTTTTACAACATCGTTATACTTTTCCATTTTGTGTGTGTGTGTGTGATCTACCCTTTAAGTTTTTCACCTAATAAGTGTTCTTCCCAATGGTATGAACTATTTTTCATTGATTGCTAATGTTTGGTATTTACCTTTAAGTCATGATGTTGATACTAAGGTATGTTTCTTTTGATATGGCAGGCAATGAGTCCACTTCATCCATCCATCCACAAAGTCTATGGTCTCTCTTGGCTTGGAAATGTACAGTCCCTTTCTAATAAGAACTTTAATGAACTAGTGACTGGGCACTTCTCAAACTAAGGAAGGACTCAAGGTTTGACAAGGGTGTGACTTCAAGGGAACTTGTTGCTTTTGTGTTGGCCATTCTCTTGGATGCTTGGATGTTTTCTTCTTGAGTTTTCTTGCCGTTCTGATGTTACCCAAATTATCGGAAGCTGAGACAATAAAAATAAGAAGTCTTTGCATGGTGTGGTTCTCACTCATAAAAACACAAAACACAAAAACAAAAAGAAAAAAAAAGAAAAAAAAGTGAGAATTCAAAGCACACCCCTTAGACAAAAAAGTTACTTGGGCTACAAGCATTGGTTATGGAACCAAAAATGTTCCCTCTAACTAAGGCCCTTCTCACTTCCCATTCTCTCCTTGTTTCATCAGAATGGTGGTGACTCTTGGGGGAAGCATTTTTGTTATTCAAGGGGATGGATTAACCAGATGCATTGATGCAAAGTCACTAGATGTGGTTGGTTTGAGGCCATAGTTGGAATGAGATTTGCCAAGTCACATTAATCATGAAACACACAAGGGGGTATACACCACCTTGTTCTTAGGATCCCATTCCATTCTCTTCTCTCCATCCTTCTCTCCATCCTTCACCTCATTGCCAGTTGTATCATTAGTGCATATTTTGGTAAATACATTATTTTCTTTTTGGTAAATTGTTGCGGTTACATTCCCAGAGCCTATGGACTCTTTGAATGTGGGTTTGTTAGGGCATTATGGGCATGAGTCTGCTTTGGGGAGGACCCACTGACATTCCTATTTGGTGCATCAGTTAATTTCTTTTCCCTTAACATTTTTGCAATCCATTTTATTTTTTTCATTTCCTTCTTGACATCCATTTTATCGATGTCCTAGTTGTCTCTTTTTATCTATCTTTCTTATTCCTTTTCTTTCTCCATTCTCACGCTACCAGAGGTTCGTGATTAGTCATGGGGGTACGGGGCCCGATTTTTTCGATTTTCTCCTAGCCCCGATTTTTTCAATTTTCTCCTAACCCCTACACCTTTGGTAGTCATCATTAATATATCTCCAGATCCATATCAGCCATACCACAACTCAGCCAATAGACCTTTCACCGAAGCAAGGTATCAATTACATGATGATTCATTTACCCTTGCTAATAAAAGATTGTCTTGTGTGTGCAGATGGCAATCATGCAACAATAGAGGGGATCTGGAAGGACCACTTGGAATGGAGCAGTGCTGAAGCAGCTATGCAAGGAGCAAGATTGATGATGCACTTACAGATGGACAACGAAAGGCGTAATCTTGGCATTGGTAGCAGCAACACTTCTTTCTCTCTCTCTTTCTCAAGCTGCTAAATGAGGTCTGATGTCAATGTAATAAGGTGTTCACCCTTGTTGTCCTGAACACTAGTTTTTTTGTGTCTTGTAATAATGATCCGTTCACATGTCATCCCATTAGTTTCCTTTGAGTCAATAATCCCATACCTTCCCGATATTATTGTAATGAACTTGAGGACAAGTTTTCATTTATTCATGGGGATATGATGGGATGTGATATCGCATGGGCCATGATATCATGTCCGTCGCGATATCGCATCCCTCACGATATCATGTACACGATATTGCATCCTCACCCATGATATTGCGTATGCGATATCACGGTGTGCCATCATATCTATAAATAAGAGGCAGCTCTCCATTGTTTCCTCATCCTAGGCTAGACAGTAGCGAAACTCTGGTAGATTGATCACTCCAGAGATAGAATATTTTCCATGTGCCCACAATNCTGTTTGGTAGCCACGGTTGCATCAGTTCTGGGTGTGTACGGTAAGTGGGAATGGATGCTGACACTAGGTAATTTAGACTTAGTTCATTAGTTAGAGTTAGTAATTAGTTTCTCAACCCTTCACCTTGTTAGCATAGGAGACAAAAACATAAAAAGCTATAAAAATCATATACCTCGGACTTACTTAACCATACACCGTGACAACTACAAGTAAGTTTGGGAAGACAATGAATGATTAACCCTAAGTGTTCCATGGGTGTGTAGGCACTTAGTCTATGAATTTTGATCAGATCGTGCGTGCTACGCTCGTATTCGTATGGTTGAGTGTAGGGGTATCTTGCCACTCATCAGGTGGCTTTAAAATTTAATTTCCTGGTGTAGGTGAGGAGATAAGATTGTTTTTAGTACATGTTTATCAACATTTTTTTTTGCTTTTTTCAATTACCCTTTTTAGTATCCTTCAAGAAATTGCAAATTCCAAAAAATTTATGCCCAACTTGTAGTGTACCCCTCCCCCACAACTAAGTTGAACACTCTAGGTTCAAGTAGGTTCTTTCAGAATAAGAATTGGAGCACTAGCGAGTGAGTTATGGCTATTTGAATAAGAGGTGTGCAAGTCATGAGTCATAGAAGAAAATTTGAAAAATTCCCCCTTGCGTGAACAGTTGAAAATGATGTTGACATGCACACAAAGGATCCATATATATAGTTTTATGTGACGTGATATTGCGTACGCGATAGCGTGGCCTTGATATCTCGTCAGACCCAATATCGCGTACATAATATCATGGCCTATTTAAAGTAGGGTACTTAGAAAAATTGATAAATTTTTGAAATTTTAAACTCAAAAATAAAGGATTGGAAGTTAGTGTAAAAGGTCCAGGGAAATGTGAAATAGACCGAAAGGCACAAAAAAAAGTATAATGGTGTAGACGATAATGAAATACATGAATTGGATGAGGAGAAAGGACATGTTTCAGTATAGAGGAATGTTTGAACCGAAAGGATGATGAGGGAAAGGAAAATTTTGGTAATGTAATTCTTAGAGGGTATAAAATAATGTGATGGTGATGTGTAATGAGTAAAAATTGCAAAAGTTACGCAAGTGGGTCCTCCCCAAAGCAGGTTCCAACCTATAATGCCCTTGCGTAACCACACCTTAAAATGTTCATAGGCACTAGAAGGGTTAAATGCAATCTACACCAATTTTACAAAACACACACACACACACGTAAATACCACCATGATGAGGTATAAATTTAGTGCTACACAAGTCACAAGTCCCAAGTACAGGAACAATGAGATGGGATGAATTGTAGAAAGGATTGCAGAGAGTGGGACATGAGGTAATGAACCTAGGGCATAATGAATCCTGATTGTAGGGCATGATTAATGTGTCATTAACCCATCACTCCAAAATCAAGACCAATCCATTCCTTCGATCAATAACATCGCATTGTTTCATTCCATGATGGACAACCATTAGAGCATCAAGATAGCAAGGTGTACTATCACTTGGTGTTTCGTACAAGAAAGGAGTGATTTTTGCTTTGTGGTACTCTCTCTCTCTCTCTCTTTTGTCAATGCTTAATGCAGAGAAGCTGCCTAACTTCAGGCATGGGTGCATGTCTTTCTAGTGGGACCCCCTAGAATAGCATTTTTTTTCTAAATTGAGTGCCTTTATTACTCTTAATCCCATTTTTCGTTAGATCTACAAGGATCTTAGTACAACCAGGTTGCATGGTAACTCTCACAGATGTCACCAAAGAGAATCCACAAGTCCCCTTGATGTCACACCCTGGCCATTGCTTCTTAGTCCATCATTTTTCACTATGGGCATAATGAGCACAAAATTACTTTAAGTTTTAATGATTTCAAGAATATCATCATACCCAGAGTAGGGCCTCTTAATAATAGAATGGATAAGTAGATGTTGTCGACTTGCCATCCAAGTAATTAGTCACCTGAGACTTGATAGCATAGAACAACACCTCAACCAATGAGTCACATGAGTGTTTTATTCATAGATGAGATTACTTATAAAAAGATTAAAAGATAAAATAATAAATAAAAAGAGAAAACAACAAATTGAAAGATGAAAAACTAAAAAACAAAAATTATAAAATTAAATAAAAGGAGAAATATTTATTAATACTAATTGTTAGAATGAAGGATATCCTCCATAACTAATTGGTTGAGTATGGTTGGAATTAATAAATGGAAGGTTAGGATCCATGCATGTTGGAAATATTGAGGCCCAGTCATATCCAACCCATTGGGTGTCTTTTGATGTGGTGGTTGGAATGTACCCATATTAGGGTTCACACACTTGACCATAATAGGCATAGTGAGGTAGGTTGTATGATGGGGTCATGGGATAAGGAGCTACCCCACTATGGGACCTTGACCGTAAGATGGCATGCAAGGATCAATGTGTCCCCCTTCGTGGTTATATTCATTGGGTTGCATAGTTTATGAAGTATCGATTGGTGGCCCTAATAAGATGACATGAGGTGTTGAGTTCGAGGAGAAGGATGCATCACAGTGTTGAACTTGCACTTGTTTGGGAGATGCAGTGGTTTTAGCATCGTGCTGCTTCGTTCTATGGCCATACCTAAAGAAAGGGTGATTTTGAGTACTTCCACTACTATTGATAGTAGTAGCACAAGTAGCATTCATAGGTTGGTGCTGTGGTGCAAAACCTTTTGGTACAATTGGTGGCGATGTAGAAGGTGGTGAAGGATGAGAATATTGTTGTTGAGGAAAAGTGTAAGGTACATGAGGTGGAGACCTTGTCGACGAGGGTATGAGTGGATAGTATTTTGGAGAATGATAATGATGAGGTGAAGTAGAGGATGATGATTCAGTTGGAGAAATAGGGTGTTGAACATAGTAAACATTTAGCGTTGGGACATACAAAGGATATGGTCAGGTTGGCGATGGCTTCCCCCATGACTGGGGCTTTTGCCATTGTGGTTGAACCCGATATCTTTGTATGAAATCTAGGTATAACATTCCTTCCCAATGCTCATGTAAATGTGAAAAAACTAGGCATTGGCCTTTGGGGTCATCGTACAGACAAACATTGCATTGATATGAGAAGTTGTCAATTGAGTTCTTATTCTTATTATCTTCTACCCTTTGTTTTGATTGTTGTGTGGTGTTGTGTCCTATTTCTTGATTTGGCATAGTTGTGCCTCTACTATTGTTAGCATATTCTCCATATTTTTCATGCATCCATTCCATCATCTTATTAATCTTTGCCTCAATTTCATCTAGTGATTGTTGCATTGGAAAAGGTAGAAATGGTTGCACCTCCTCAAGATGAGCTAATTTCTCCTCTTTATGGTTATGGACCTTTGCTAATTCAAGATTTTGGTCCCATTGAGAGCTTTCAACATTCTCCCATTTAGCCATTTCTCCTTCTTCTTTTGCTACCTGCTTAATAAGCTCTTGGAGTTGATGTGTTTATAGCTCATATAATTGACCTTGGATATACATCCATAGGGTTTCCCTTGTTTCATTATGGAGCCCATCCTTCATGTGATACATTAGCCTTTCCTCGGACAATCCATGGCTTGGGCATTTGTTTAACAAAGAATAGCATCTTTCTAAGGCCATGTCCAAGGGTTCATGTTGCTCTTGTTTCCATTCTTGGATTTTTCTCCTCAAGGTCAACACTCTGGCATAGGTTTGATATTGTTCAGTAAAGAGTTCTACCATTTTTGGGCAACTACAGATTGATTTTGGTTTTAATGATCTATACCACACTTTTGCTTGGCTAACGAGTGTCATGGGAAAGAGCTTAATTTTTTGCCACCCATTATCAATATTGTTTCATACACAGGCATCGTAGAAGGCTTGTAGATGATGTTGCAAATCTAAATCATAGCCTTTGGAAAACTTAGGATAGTTGTTTAAGTCAAACTTGGGTAGACAACTTTCCTTGCGATGCTTACGGGATTTTTGAATGACCTCTTATATAGGCATTAGTCTCTTAGTGGCTAGCAAGGGTTCATCATCACTAGGTAGGTTATGAATTTGCAAGTTGAGATGATGTTGTCCTTATTCATGTTGGCATTCTCGATTTTCTTTGTGAGCTCAATTTTTAGTTCTACACTGATCCCTTGAAAGATAGTCATCCGTGTCACAATCTGATGTTGAAGGAGTAGAGGAAGAGAAAGAATTGAAAAGATTGTCTTGACTTTTGCAAGTTTTTCAACCATACCCTAATAGATTCTTGTTAATTATTGAGAAGGTCCTAGGCCTTTCAAGCCTCCTCATTCTATGGGCTATCCCATCCTTACTAGAGGTGTCAAAGTTGGTTGACAAGAATCCTTGAGTATCATTGCGATACTCATGAACATATGGAACTCCTACATAAAGTTGAGTACTCCAAAATTTTTCTTCATCGTATAATTCGTTGGTTCTCCAATGAATTGCCTCACTAGTTATGGCATTACCATAGTCTTTTGAGAGAGACATTGTTGTGAGTGGTGTGTGGCTTAATTGAATTGAATTTAATTTCTTTTCTAAAGGATATATCATTAATACTCATTATAGCGATCTTGTATGATATAACTAATCTAAATAACTAACACCATCCTTGGTAATGGTGTCAATGATGAGTGGCGAGGTACCCCTACACTCAACCATATGAATATGAGCGTTTTATGCATGTTCTGATTGAACTTCATAGATGGGCTAGTTGTGGTGTCTAGATAGTTACTCATTGATCACAGTTCATTGTCTTTCCACCTGGACTAGTATTTGCTTTGTCACGTATGATTTAGTCCAAAGTGAGGTGTATGATGTGTTTCCTATCACTATGCTAATCCTAGGAAAATGATAAATAACTTTGTTTAACCTAAGAGGGAAAGAGTGAAGAGAGTCTAAGCTAGCCTAAGTGCGATGAACATCTGTCCCTTAATCATCTGTACACATCTTGGACCTTGTGCATGACTACTACTAAGTGAATGCTGCAATGATGAAGTAATCTTGATCTTTATTTCTAGTCATGTGTGTGTCCAAGTACGTCACACTCGAATAAAGGTGTCATACAATTACAATCATCACATTGCGGGCATGCACTGGGAGAAAGGGTTGATAAGAACTAAAAATGAAAGCTAACTTCTAAAATGAACTACTAACTAACTCTAAAAACTTCCCCCTAACTCCTTGTGCCTACATGTGTATTTATAGGCCCACACAAGAGTCACGATATCATGCATTCGATATCGCTAGCTAGGCCGCGATATCGCGAGTCTGATATTGGAGCCTAATGAATTATGATTCATCAGTCTTCCTATCGGTACTCATCTTAAACATATGAGAAATGTTTCTCCTCAGTGTTCTCTTTGTAAAAATAAAGACTCACTTTCTCATGTTTTCTTGAGTGTTCTATTGCTCAGTATGCATGGAAATGGACATCTAGAATTTATAGAAAATTTCAACCAAGAATCAATAAAGTGATTTTTGGTGATTAGCCTCCTTTTCCTACTTCCTATATTTGCATTTGGAATTATCTTCGACCAGTTGTCATTTACTCTATTTGGAAGCTTTAGCATCCAATTATTTTCAAGCAATAAGAGCATAGCTATGATTTTACTTTAGGAGTAAAATACTAGTTTGTTAAAGATGTCACTTTTTGGTTACAACTTTAGGTAGAAAAGCTCCTAGTAAAAGTTGAATAATTATTTTTTTCTATAGTATTAATTTCTTTTTGTTTTGGAGGCTCAATGATGAAAAGTTTTAAGCTTTTGGTAGTATTTATTCTTTATTTCTAATTGATGTATTTTTTTTATCTTTAGAGAGGAAGGGGAAGGAGGGAAGCTATTGAAACTTGAAATAATTGTAACATAGGTATATCCCAAAGATATATAGTTCAATCAGAATTTTATAACTTAAGATTACCCACTATAATTGAACCTAGGACTTTGAGCTTTCAAATCAAGAGTCTTACCATTAGAATAGCATATATTTGATCATTAGAGAGAGTTTTCTCCCTCTCTTTAGAAGAAATCTATTAGTAAGAAGTAAAGCCTATGAGGGTGCTTCTAAATAAGGACAAGACCTAATGCTTTTCCTACCCCTGAGGGGAGCTCTTTTAGGATTAGTTGTAAGGATGAAAATGTAAAAAGACATCTTCAAGTCCATTGGTATTTTCTTTTAGACTCTCTCTTGAATGATTTGGTTTACTCTATAACAATGAAGTGTTAGCATAGCGGTAAGGCTCTTAATTTGAAAGCTTAAGTCATGGGTTCGATTCTAGTAGATAATGCTAAGTTGTAAAGTTATAATTAAACTATATTATAATTATTTCAAAGTTCCAACACTTTTCCCCTTCCTTTTGTTGATTTTATGTACTCTTAATTTTCTTAAATATTATTATTTCAAGGGTGGGTGATGTTGAAGCCAAAAACAATTATAATGTAAATACACTCAAAGACATATTGTCTAATTAAAACTTTATAACTTAGCATTGTCCACAAAAATCAAATCCATGACTTATAGTTTTCAAACCAAGAGTCCTACCATTAGGATAAAATCACATTATTTAATAATATTATTATTTTTTGGTTCTAACATCCTTTCATCCTTAATATTTTCATTAAAAGTAATGGTATCTTAGATTAGCATGGTAGTGATAAGTGGCCTAAGTGGCCCATTATCTTGTTAGGTAAAAGGTTACTAATTTAAGTTATATAGGTCTTGGCCTAGTAATCCTAGCTCATAGGTTTGATACTACTAGGTAGCATTGAGTTATAAACTTATTTAAATCTTTAGGTGGACCTATATTTTAATTATTTCTGGTTTCAAAACCCCTCATATACTTAAGACATCATCATATTTTTCTATAATTCTGCTAATGTATCATGCTAGCTATATGTCTTGGGTGATGAGCAGCAAGTATACCCTACACCCAACCATATAAATCAGTAGTGTTCACTCAGTGATTTGATTGAATTCTATAGAATTTAGCTATCTAGGTACACTAGGTCTAGGAGGTGAACCTAATAGTTTTGATTGTTGTCTTTTCAGTTCCACTTGTGAGGTGCAAGTGTATGGTTAAGGGTAACTGAGGCATTTGATTTTTATCATTTTATCTTTTATGATTTAATCACCTAAGTGATTGAAATAAAGTAAATTTAATATATAATTAATCTAATAACTATAAAAACTTAAATAATCCTAACATAAGCGTCTGTTCCCACTTTCCGTACACATCCTAAACATGTTATCATGCTAGTGGGTTACTAAGTGTTAGGTGCTCCTGTGATTACCAAGCATAACATATGCTTGAAGTGGTCGTACTTATGTTCATTATTTAATTTCTATTAATTACTTGATTAAAATTCATTAAAGAAAAGTTCATGAATAATAAATACATAAGGAAAACATTGATCTATTTCAAGTGCTGCAAGGTTTAACTAGAAAAGCTCATCTTTATTGTTGTTGACATTGAGGTGCTCAGGTACATTAATGCCCAAATAAAGATCTAGACACTTCTTTTAATCCTACTATGGGCATTAAGAAAATATTCTAATTTTTGAGAAAAAAAATTACAAGAGTTTTTCTACAACTAATGGAAAGATGCCAGAAATATCACAAGTAGGTGCACATTTGTAGGCAATGATAGGGTGCCATGTAGACAAGTACTCATCAACATAGCAAATCCTATGTCAATGGGATCCCATTGATGGGGTCACATTGATGGCATCCTATTGACATGGTCCAATGACACACATTTCATCATGCCCCCACAACTAAATGAAAACTCATCCTCAAGTGAATAAAATAAGGAAGAAGTTCTTTAGAAAATTTTGGGAAGGTATGGGATTATTGACTAACTATAAACACACAAACTGAAACAGCAAAAACTAAGTGCCTAAGTGTATGGATTTACAATTATTACAAAAATTAGTCTTTAGGATAAGAAAATTGAACACCATGATAAAAATGACAACACAAATCCTCTAGTGGCTTGAAGAAGAGGAAGAAAATTAGATAGTCCCAGGAGCTGGAGGCTCCTAAGGTGTTAACGGACCTTTCCTTGCTTCGGGCACATGTGGTGTTTGAGGTGGTGGTTGTGGTTGACCTACTGTAACTACAATTACTAGTGGAAAATGGAAGATAGTCAACAATGGCTTCATTTTCTCTTCCTTACTTTGAGTATCATTCATGATCCATCTTGCTTTACCAATGTCGGCTAGAATGGGAATATCCCATCGATAGGGCATTGTGGTGAATAGCTCCTTCATGTTGATAAATCAAATGATGAACTATTTACACTCTATGTTTGTAGTGATCAAAAATATCGATGGCTAGAACGGTACATTGAGAGGTTCATGGGTGCATAGCCTTGACACTGCATTTGTGTGAGGGCTGGCTAGAAATGGAGACGGGGTGCCTAGAATAGTCTTATTAATTGAATTGGGACTTATGAGGTTTTATGCCAAAATGAATGCTAAGGGTTTTCACGATGTTTGTAGTGTCCATGATGTTAACAAGGGTGAGCACAATCAAAGCTTCCAGTGCAAAACAATAGTGCAAATGTGCAAGTATGTGTAGAAAATAGTGAAAAATGTAGGTAAAATGCTAAAATGTAAGAAAAAATGCTAAAAAATGCATGGGAAGTGAGTGAGAGAGAAATTGGCATCATCCCAAAAAGGGGGAAGCATAGTTAACTGTAAGAGAAGGTGAGGAGGTACACAGTGTACAAACAAGAATAATAGGCAATGTAGTCATAGTCTTAGGGTGTTTGGGCTACGAAGACTGAAATTTCCAATGAAGTATAGGCCTATTGGGTTGGTTGCTATGGTGTCTTGTGGGCTCTAGTGTTCTATGGTGTGCTAGGTGGTGTGCAACAGTGCCAAGTGCTTGTTCAAAGTTTGCCAAAATGCCAAGTGCGCTTGAGTGCCAGAATGCTCAAAAATGTCAATTTTCCCATCGAATGCTTCAAATGCCAACCTTGTTTCAAATTTAACCACCCCTAAAATGTGGAGTGCTATGGTATTTATAGGGTTATGGTTGCCATGAATTGCAAATCAAGTGCCATGTGGTAGAGGGATAGTTGGGACTATGCTACACTCAACTATGTTCCCACTAAAGTAAATGATGCTTTTTTGGTGTGCTCCAATGGATCCTGTGAGACTACTAGACTATGACTACACTACTAAGACTACATGTGAAAATGGAAAATAGGCCACAATGTACCTAAAAATAATGCAAAATAGTGTAGTTTTGGAGACTATGCTTTGGGACTATGTTGTTCACTCTTTGAAGTGATGTTAAGTGTAGGTAGAATTTGGGACACATGGGGGGTGTTAAACAAATGCAAATTGTTGATCTTTCTTGTTGAAGGTGTGTTGGAGCCAAGAAGAAGGCTAGTGCTACATTCTGAAGGCTTTTGGAGGTAGTCCTAGCAGAATACACTCTAGAGCATAGTTCAAGTAGTTAGAAAAGTTTTTGTAAAACTGGTGTCTTCATGCAGACTACACTGACTATGCTCTGGAGCATAGTAGGGAGCATAGTATAGTAGTTAGAGATTTTTCCAAACTATTTATTCCATGCTAAGCATGCTTGATAGCTTCTGGTAGAAATTTTGCCAAACTATTTTTTACATGCCAAGCATGCTTGATGACTCGCAGCTTGACACTTACGCAAATTTGCAAATCTGGCTATTGGTGTGTTGACTACACTGACTATAGTCTAGAGTGTAGTCCTGATAGTAAGAGCGTAGTCTCCACACCTAGAGAAATTTGCAACTACTATTAACACTTGGAAAAATCTTGTGAATTTGGACTATTTGTGCCAACTATGCTGACTACACTTTAGAGAGTAGTCCCAGTAGTGGGGAGCATAGTCTCAACACTTAGAAAAAATTTGTCTTGTGTTGACATGTAGAAAAATTTGTGATCAAGATGTAGTGGCCCAAATTTGATGGTGTTTCATTGGCCCCTCTTTGTTAAATTTTAAAGGAGTGACTTGAGAGACATTGACAAAGACCACAAATCATTGCAACAAGCTAGGCACCAACATTGCTCATTAGCACTTGCTCGATTGTCACTACACCATGCTCAAGAATGCTAAGGGTAATGGTATGTTAGAGATAAAGAGTGTAGGTAATGTGCTAGGGGATGATAGGGGAATAAAATGCAAACAGTGTGATACTACAAGATGTGGAGTTGGCACGATTGATGGTGATCATGACACCAAGGTGGCTTGTCACCAAAACAATGATCCCTTGTCAGAATGCTTGTGAGGGAGTTAGTGTCCATGGAACCAAAATGGCTTGCCCCTAAAATTTTGACCTCTTGTCAAAGTGCTTATGAGAAGGTCAATGTGGATTTAGGGTTGGACTTGTTGCAAAATTGTAGCTCTACTAATTTTTTCTTAGGGACATGCTTTGTCCTATTTTCCTTTTTTGTGGCTTTTTCTACTACAAGGTGAACCTACTTTAGGTTCTACACTTTGTGAATTGATAGCTTCTGAATGCTTTCCATTAGGTGAATTGTATGTCACCTAATGGGCTTTGCTCTAAGGTAACCAAGTCACATCCATAGAGTAGATGTTTCCTCCCTAGGATGACTTGCGTTACATTTTCTTAGGCTTTGACTAGCTCATAGAGGCTCCCCACGAGATGAGTTGTGTTATGTTTGTCATGGGTTCTATGGCTAACTTAAAGGGTGCCATGTGCATTGGAATGGTTTGCAAGCTTGGTAATGTAGGAGAAGACATGGGAATGCAATGTAAATGGGATAAATGCAAGTAGGCTAGAGTGGGTTAATAAGGATGTGCACTCTTGAGTGGCTTGGCTAGTCTAACTAGGCACATCTAAGCAATGTGGTGACTTGCTGCTACGATGAGATGCATCTCTACACAACCACCTCTAAGGATTCATCCTACAAACACAATGCAAAGAAAACAAGAAAACAACCATCCAACATGAGATAAGAGTAAATTGTTGAATGTGAGGGTGTTACAACTGTTGTAATAGCTAAACTAGTTGCAAGTGTTTGAAAAGCCAGCAAAGGTGCCAGGGGTGATGATGCTATAGGTGCTTAAGAGCCTAAGTAATGGAAAGAGCTTGAAGAAAAATTAGCAAAATGGTAGGGGGCCATAATGCTAAAAATGTTCTAGAGGCCTATCCCAATAGAAGCTCAAGGCACCAATAAGTGCTACCCAAAGTTGGTAGTGCTACAAGTGTTGCTTGAAGTTGGTAGTGTTGGCACTCATGACAAGAGCTCTGGAAGATTAGCAAAATTCCTAGGGATAGTTCTAGAAGATCAAAAAAATGTCAAGGGGTGGTAACACTGCAAATGTTCCAGAGGCCTCTCCTGATGACAAGAAATTCATTTTGGAACTATAGTGTCCCCACCTTGCCCATAAGATGTAGGTAAATGAGGGGTGAATTGGAAGTATTCTTGCTCACTTATTTGTAGAACTATGTATGTTGAAATATGAACATAATTTAAGGTCTTGGTAGGCCATATGATTTTCTAGTTTAAGGTTCTAGCAAACCATGAACTTAGTTTAAGGTCTTGGTAGACTGTGGTGTGCTAGTTTATAGTCCTAGTAGACTATTGAGTGCTATTTTAATGTCATAGTGGATGGTGGATATGGGTACCAATTTAACATCATAATGGATGATCTATTGTGCTATTTTATCATCATGACCCAAGGATGATTTGTGCCAGTTTAAAGTCATAGCAAACTAAGTGTGCTAGTTTATAGTTATAGTAGACTTTTGCTTACCTTGCTTCATTGAGATGTGGTGTTGCATGCTAGATGTATTAAGGCTATAAATACGAGTGGTTCACTGGATTGGCAAATTCATTGCCATCATGGTTACCAAGATTGAATTCACTATTATCATAGGCCTTGACAACCAAGAAAGGCCCTTCCTAGTTGGTTAAGAATTTGTTCACAGGTTTGTGAACAGCCTTGAGGACTAGGTTCCCTTTCTTGATCGGGCATTGGTAGATTGTGATGGTGCTTTTTCCATTGTGTTTGTTGGTATCACTTGATATGATCAAGCATCTGCATATGCTCCTCCTCTATCGAGTCAAGGTCCATTGTTCTCAACTCGTTATTTTGAGCCTCATCAATGAAGCTTGAGAGGATCACTTAGAGCGATGGAACCTACAATTCAAGAGGAAAAATAGCTTTAGACCCATAAACCAAAGTATATGAAATCTTACTTATTATTGTTCTGCATGTTGTGCAGTAGGCCCAAACTGCATAGACTAATTGCTTGTGCCATTGTCATTTGCTGCTGCTAAGCATATTTTTTAAAAGATTGATGATGACTTTGTTTGTGCTCTCTACTTGGCCATTTGCTTGTAGGTAGTAGGATGAAGAAAAGGAATGTTTGATTTTGAAGCACTTGCAAAAGGCTTTGGTCTCAGCACTCCTAAACTATGGCCTATTGTCTATGACTATGATCATGGGTAAACCAAATTGGGTTACAATGTTATCAAGTACAAATTTGTAGATCTACTATGATGTCATCTTCCTAAGGGAAATAGCTTCAATCCACTTTGTAAAATACCCAGTTGTAGTGATAATGAAGCTATGACGTGTGGAGGACTTAGGAGTTATAGGCCCAATGATGTCCAACCCCAATGTTGGAATGACCACATGATCTACGTTGTAGGTAGTTTAGTTAGTGGCATGTGCATTAAGTTTCCATGCCATTGACATGTCTCACAATTTTACACCTTGGAGATGCAATCGTGCTTCACATAATGCCAATAGTATCCTAAGTGTCTAATTTTTACCGTCATTGCCTTGGGTGCTATGTCACCTTTGCATAGTCCCTTGTGGACTTGTTCAACAATCATCTGCACTTCGCTATTGCTCATGCATGTTAATAGTATGTTATTATAGGATTTGTGACACAATGCATTATCTACCATGATGATGTATTGCTATGATCACTTTTGCACTCATCCTTTTGGATAGTGGTTAGATGTTGTAGAGGTTCACCTTGTAGAAGGTATGCCTTAATGTATTTGTACCATTCTACTACATGGGTCATGCTTACTATGGCTATAGATGCAATGTCAGTGGTTTTCATGACAAGCATAGTGCAATCTACCACTGAGGTGGGCAATGCGTGAAGCATATCAAGTGCAATGCTTAAGTCGAACGTTGCTAATGCATTAGCAATGGTGTTTTCATTCCAGAGAATATGCTAAACATTAGTGGTTACAAATTACTTAAGCAAGTGCTTCACTAGGTCACAATAAGGTTGAAAGTGTTGGGTTTTACAAGTGTAAACCTTTGTAACTTGGTTGACTACTAACTATGAGTTGCCTCAGATTGCTAGGTTTTGTATTCCTATGTCACAAGCTACTAGGATACCCAGAGGAGACCTCCATACTTTGTCATATTGTTAGTACATGAAAATGCAAAATAATACAAAAGGGTTGGATCTCTTTGGAGGGGAACATGATTACGATAGTGGTGCTACCTCCTTGAGAGGTTGCAGCACCATCAAAGTGTAAGATTGCCTCAAAGTTGTCAGGCACTTGACTTATGCTAGTGACATGATCATCTAGAAATTTTGGATCTATTGTTGCTTGATCATCAATTGGGAAAGTCGTGAGTTGTGTGGCTATTGCTTGACCTTTGGTTGATGCTTGTGCAATGTAATGTAGGTCAAATTTCACAATTATTACTTTCCAATGTGCAATATGACTACTCTTGTAGATATTCATGGTAATGGCTCGAAGTACAATACTTTTGTAGATGATGTTGAACTAGCTACAGAAAAGATAGTGCCTCCACTTCTTAAGTGTGAAGACTAAGGCAAGGTAATTCTTTTCCACATTATTATACTTTACTTCATATGTAACCAATGCATGGCTTAGGTAGTATACTGAGACCTCTATGCCATCATCTCACTTATGACAAAGTGGAGAAGTGATGGATGTGTCACAGGTAGCAAGGTAGATGTAAAATGATTTATCTATTTGCAGAGGGTAGACTATTGGAAGTTGAGCCAGATCCTATTTGAGGTTTTCAAATGCCTCTTAGCATTGAGCCATCTACTCAAAGTGGATCTTGTAGTGTTCGAAAATGTTAGTGGTTGGAACACCGAGAGGTTATTAGGTGCACAGCCTGACCCCGAGTCTGCGGGAGGGTTGTGCTGGAGAACACAGAAACAAGGTGCCTTGAGTGGTCTGGTCGATCAATCAGGGACATACGTGGTGTCAAATAACCATTTGTAGATAATGATTTTCAGGCATCACGTATAAGAGTCTGGCATAAGTAGGTGTGCAACATGTATAACAATGAGAGAATATGAGCATAGGTGCATATGGTGATACAAAGAAAAAGATATGCTAAAAATTTAAAATGCTACAGAAAAAGAATGAAATGAGAGTGTGGGTCAAGAAATGCACTATCCCAAAATTGGGGGATGTGGCTTTTGATTGAATGATGTGTACAATTGGTGTGCAGCGTAGATAGAAATAGTTGGGCAGCAGGGTAATATGCTCATGCTCTCTAGAGTGCTGCAAACATGGTGTTGACAAGCATGGAGGATTTGATGTTTGCTGGTCAAAGAACTACTACATTATGCCTAGGTAGGTGTCATGTTCAAGTCGGGAGTGGAACAAGGATTTGGAAGACTAATGCTGAGATTTGCCACTCATCAACCTTCTACTTACCAATCTTCTCCTGAAGCTGATTGCAAAAGCCAACCCTTAGAATGTTGTTTATTGGGGTATTTATAGAGCTAGGTTTGGGGGAGAGATGTGGTTTGGGAGCCACGTGTCCTAGGTTGCACGTAGCATGAATGTGGATTTGCCACGCTAGTGTGCTATGCTCAAAGTGTGGTGCTACACTAATGTGCTACTCTAAATGGAATAAGAACAAGAACAAGAATAGTTGTCCCACTGTGATCACATTGCCTAGACTACATGTGCCAAAATCTGAGACTACCAGGTCTTTACAAGAGTGTCTAGAAAAAATGCAAATTGGAGCCTACACTTCGAGATTACATCTTCCCTTCTCTTTTGAGTAGGTTCAAGCGTAGGGACAACTTTTCGGGATCAACAAGGGGTGCAAAAAATAAAGCAAACTGCTAATCTTGGTTGTCAAAGAGATGTCAGAGTAGAAATGACCATCGATGAAAAGTTTTGGAACTTTTGGAGATATCCCAAGGCTTCTTTTCAAGTGTTACGCCATCTACGCTGTCTAGCATAGTGGAGTAGCATAAACACTAGCCCACTATGCTGTGTTATGCTACATAGCGTAGCACACATTTGTGAATAAATTTTGTTAAAAACTAAGAGCACCACTCTGAGACCTAGCAAGGCAAGCAAATTTTTGTGTTTTTCTCAAATATTTCATAGGAATACACCTGTTGGGCTACATCTTTGCAACCATGCATGTAAGAAAGCACTTGTTTTGGTGGGATGGTGATTTCCACCGATATATCCATCCTTTATTTGTGTTGATAATACTAGGAAAAAACTTTTATACATCTCCAAAAGCAACATAATAATAGCAATTATTGGTGGATCTTGCTTTGGATTTGGGGATGGATGCATTGGATATGTGTTGTGCCTGCTCATCTCCCTCAGAGTTAGAGGTAGATCTAGATTTGGCTTTGTCTAGATCCTATTCTCCTCTCTGCCAATTCACAGAAGAAGAAGAAGAGTTTCTTGAAATCATTTTCAATGACAATGCTCAATCTCTCAAGAATTTTTCCAATAATAAGATGAAAATGGGCTGCCCTTCAACCAACATGATCTATATGTCGTTGAATGTTCTATTTTGTGTATGCTGCACAATCATGAGCACCATGATGGTTCGAAATCCAATTAGAATAGAGAAGTTGTAGAAATCAAAGATAATGGATTGCAACTATTACTGCCTAACGAGCCAATGGTATTGTAGATGCAATTGTAGCCACTTGTGTAGTAGGTGGGTGTTGGTGTGTGTGGCAAAGATGGTAGAGATACAAATGTTCATTGTTATTGCTCATTGGCTAGGGCACGATGCTCTACGACACCTACAATGGTGCCCTAAATATGATTATATATTATATATATATAATTATAATTACATTAATATAATATATAATGTCTTATATATAATTATATATAATATAATTATAATTGTAATCACATTAATATATAATAATATATCATATTAATTAAACTAAAATAAATATTAATTAAACACTAACCAAATAATTAATAATATGAAATACAAAATAAAATCAATTAAAATGCATGAATTTCACAAGAATACTTATTTAAAAACTAAACCGATTTTGGGTTTAACAAAACCCTTGAATATCCTTTAGCAATGCCTGGCCATGAAGGTAAAAATAAAATTAATAAAATAAAATAAACATTAATAGACACAGAACTTTAAATTATGTTGCTACTATTCCAAGATATCCTTTTACCTATTTAAAATTTAATACATTTAAAAACATATAGACATTAAATAAGAAAAATATCATTAATGTTCACTATCCAACATAAAAAATTAAGCTTTTTCATTATCAAAATGTCCAAATATTTATTTACTAATTATGTATGCATTATTATTCCTCTTTTAATAATAAATTATTATTATTGGATATGAGTCCACATATAACTTGGTTAGGAAGGCCCTACCTAGGATTAATTGGGCTTAACATCACCTGATAGGGTTTGCTTCATTAGGTGTAAGAATGTTTTATAAACTCAAGGTTTAAACCTTTCCTATGATTTAAGGATCCAAGATGCATTACTTACATCTAACTCATTTCCTAACTTCTTCTTGGCTTAGCTTCCAAGTTGGTTATACCCTACTATCATATTGTTTATTAATTGGTTAACCTTCCCCTACCCTTAGTTAAGCTAAGGTATGTAACATACCTAGGTTAATTACCAAATATAAATTATTAAAAGGAACATGGTCAAATACCAAAAGTAAGAATTGTCGTGGGTTTTATATATCCATAAGACTAAGAAGGCACCAAAGGCAATGGATGAATGAGTGTTAGTATTCATCATTGGCCACCTTTTACTTTCTTTGGAATTATTTCATGTTCATTTGAGACCTTGTTGAAGACCTTCTCCTTTGAGCTCTAGATTAATTTTTTTCTTGTCCTCTATGTAGGCTTTAGCTCATCTTGGTTTTCCATGTCCGTAGTCACTACAAACACAGTAACCACAAAACCATGCAAACAACCTTTGACTCCATTTTACTTAATGTTTTGAAACACTAAAATGTCCACAACAATAATTCAATTTTATGCTCAAGTATAAAATTGAAAAGCCACTATTATGGCTAATGCATTTTCTAGAATGCATGTGATGAATTTTAGTGTGCCTCATGTGGAAGGTATGAATGATTTTTCTGATTTTTATGAACATCATGGTGATTTTGGAAAGGTTTGAAAAGCCTCAAGGAACCATTGTTAAGTAGGATTGTTAAGTAGGATATACTAACGACAGAACTATCATATTCAAGATGAACTATTATTCAAAAATGGGAAGATATATGGTCCCAATTGTGATTTTAGAAAGAAAAGTTTATTTAAAAAGCATTTTGATGGCATGGAAAGTTGCATGGAAAGAGATAAAACATTGGAGCTTGTGGATAGGTCCTTTTTTCTTTTGGCTAGAAATGAAAATTAAAGTTTCTAAATTTATGAAGGAGCATTTAACATTTTAGAAATTCAAAAAAGATAAAGGAGTGGATGGTCATTACATGTATTTTTCAATTTTCAAGGATTAATAAGAAAGTATATCAATGAATTTTATAAGTGGGATTTTAAAAACCACATGTGAGCATGATGCTATTTTTGTTGTAGTCGACATGTTCTTTAGGATGACATAATTTATTCTATGCAAAAAGATAAGTGATGTTTTTCATGTTGCAAATTTATTTTTCTAGCTTGTTATGAAGTTGACTTCAAAATTATTAGTCAACTTTTTCTAGTGCATATCATCCATAGTTTAATGGCCAAAAGAAGATGGTTAAGAAAAATTTATGAAATATTTTAAGGTATATGTGATAGATAGCTCAATTAGTGGGAAATTTTGCTATGTCATGCTAAAATTTCTTATAATAATGCTTTTCATGTTGCTATTCATAAGAGCCAAGTTGAGGTGAATTATGATTTTTCTCCAAAGATGGCAGATAATATAAGAATCTTTGAGGGTTAAGCTTAACTCAATGTTAATTTTGTGCAAGAGATAAATGATCTTCTTATATAAGTAAAGAAAAATTTGTAGGAGAAAGATAATCCTTAAGAGGAATGAGGGTAAGTAGAAGCCTAACTTTTTTCTTGATAACTTAGTTTACATGCATGTGAAGAAGAGAAGATTGAGATGTATCAACTTCTCCAAGTTGAAATTCAATAAGATGGGTTTGTTTGGAATAAAGGCCAAAATTTATAATGTTGATATGTATTTTATGTTTAATGTCACAGATATTCTAAACTACCATGGATCATTTAATGATGGAATCATACATGGCATCATAAATAATTTAAAGGGGATTACTAACAAGTCTAAGAATTCAATGGGGATGAAGGAAATTGTACTTAAGAGGAGGCAAGCTTCTAGTAATCAAGGAGTAAAGAGCATGAGTACTTGTTCCATTAAAAGGATTAATCCATTGATGATTGTCTATGGGTCCATGAGACCAAAATTATTAAGTGGGAAATCACTTCTACCTCTACTTTCTTCTTTACATAAGTTTACTTTTAGAAGGGTGGAAGATCTAATATATGGACACTTCTTCCAATCATTTTCCTTCTTCCTACGAATGATTTTTATAGGTTTTGAATGTTGTGAAGGTTTCTGGAAGGTCAAGGAGATGTCTTAGCTAAGAAGTAAGAGGAAACATGAGATGTCTCACATGTCTAGGAGACATTTTGGCCAAGAGTTTACTTGTGATAAGAGATGTTCTACATGTACAAGAGACATCTTAGTTGAGGAATAGATACCCCAAACTAATGAAAGAAATCTCAAGTGAGATATCCTAGATCTTGAGAAGACATATTACTTCTGAAGGAGACATCTCATACACCCAAGATACATCTCTCCAAAATTTTTTAGTTAATAGTAAGATATCTTATAAAAGATTGAGATGAACCATATGGTCAAGAAAACATCTAGGATGATAGTTTCAAGTTTGAAAATAGTTGAGAAAAAATAGAAATAGCTAGGAATCTTCAAGTTGAGCTTGAAAAAAGGTTTCTAGGTTTATTGTCTTTGGTTTCCAATAATAATAATTATTTTTTCATGTTTTGATAAAGAGGTGAGACATGATAAATTCTTGTGAATGCATAAGAGCACATGTGTAAGAGTGCATGAATGTGTATGCAACTCTTGGAGTAAGTATCTACTTTTGGCCTTGGTGTCTCTTTTGTTTATTTTGTATTTAGGTCTTCATCTTATGTTTGTAGGAGAGATCTCATTTGATTGTGTCTTGCATTAAGAATAATCATTGTATAGTTGTAGAGCCTTATGCTCTACAATATTGTTAAGTGTTGTGAGTGGATTATGGTTGTGGGTGTTGAAACTACTATTTGTAATCTTCTTTACATTAATTAATAGCTAGGTTTCTTGTTTTCTAGCATATTAAATTCTCTTTCATAATATATGGATTAAGTAGGATTTTAAGGTTAAGGAAATAAAGTGAACCTACTCTAGCTTTGATATGCAGTTATTTTCCAACAACAAGAGCATAACTATGACCTCTCTTCAAGTGTCAAATACCAAATTATCAAAGATGTTTCTCTTCAGCTACAATTTCAAGTAAACGAGCTCCTAGTAAAATATGAAAAAATAATTTGTTTTTTACAATATTAATTTCTCTTTATTTAAAAGGCTCAAAGATAAAAATATTTTAGCTTTTGTTACTATTTCTTCATTATCTCTAATTGATGTAATATTTTTCTTAAAGAGAGTTTTCTCCTTTGTTTTACAAGAAACCCTTTAGTAAGACATGAAAACTCATGAGAGTGCTTCTAAATAAGGAAAATACATGATCATTTTTCTACATTAGAGGGAAGATATTTTAGGATTAGTTATAAGAATAAAGATCTAAAAAGAAATCCTCAAAACCATTAGGCTTTTTATACTAGGTTATCAATGTTGATCATTTGTACTAGGTTGCTTGCCATTGCCTCTTTTTTCTTGATCATGTTCATCCTTATTAAAGTTGGATGATGATGAGTATGAGGAAGATATATAACTAGGAGAGTTGTGCTAGCTTTCTCTTCTTCCATGATCCCTTTGGTCATCTTGGCTTGTTTGCTGAAAGACATAAGCTTAGAGATCTTCCTTGTGTTGGGTCATGTTATCTCTTTTTCTTAGTTAATAGATAATTTTGAACATAATCATGGATTTTTTGTGTTATCTACAACAAGGGTTGGAGGATTTTAGTGAAAATATTTACTTGATTAATAATTAGTATTCTCCTTCAGATTAGTATAATGATAGCTTCCTTTCCCTTAGTAGTTTCATGGAATGCTTTCATAAAATGTTCCTTTTGCAATTGGGCTTTACTAGGATGGTAAGACCTAGATATTTTATTAACCACTTTATAGTCATTGGTGGCTGCTTCTAATTTGACTTTCATTAGTGCTACCATCAACATTTATTAGAGTAAATTGTAAGGTGGAAACATAATGTTATCTTTCATGTCCCTCCATTACAAATAACCATTCTACTAGGGGATGAAATTAAAATCTAGGTAATGGTGGTCTAGATGTTGGAAGGCCACTTTATGTTGTTGGAATGTAGCATACTTATTCTTTACTATCCTATTACATCCCCTTGTATAATAGTTAGGATGTCAAAAATTAGTCCTAAAAGAAGAAGATTTCTTTCAATTACCTTAGTATGCTTGAATAAAATAATATTATTTCTAAGTAATAAATTTTAGGACTCTAATAATAATTCTTGTATAATTCTAGATATCCAAATCACTAGCACTAGTACATCACAATCACACCAATGATCAGTGATAGAGTAGACCTTATTCCTAATCATATAGATCACAAGCATTCATGCACAACCCTATTGAATTCTATGGATTGGACTAGTGTGTATACTTAGATAGCTAGATGATTGCTTGCTAGTTACTATCTTCTTAATTGCACTTTTGTGGACTAGTTTTTATACTTAAATGTGACTAAGGTGTATGATTTTGATGTGATGATGGCCATGTCTAAAATATTATTAAAATATTAAAATATAAAAAATTAATCTAACTAATCTAATTCATGGTAAAGTAAATCCTAGACTACCCTAAGGTGATGAGTGTCCATTTCTAGGTTACCATACACACCTTGAGCTTACATAGTCACTAATGGGGTTATGATGTAGGGATACCTCTTCTAATTCCCTTGTTCTCCCCTATGTGTGTATTTTTGCAATCTTTCAAACACTAGAGGAAAATATTGGAATTTCATGAGACATCTTGGATGAGCCTTGAAGTGATTAAGGATGACTTACTATTTAGAATAATGTCTTGGATGACACATCTTGATTGTAAAAATATCTTAGATGCAACATCCCACCAAAAGCTGAGATGTCTCAAGTGAGATGTCTCCATTGTAACTGAGATGTCTTGAGTCTAGATGAGACATCCTAGAAAAATAGTTGACATATCAACTAAGAGCTAGGTTTCATAAGAGACATCTTAACAAGGTTAAAGATGATCCAAATGGATGGAGAAACTTTTGAAAACATCCATGCCAATTTAGAAAATAGGTAAAACACAATGGAAAAAGATGGAAATAGCTAGGAAGAATGTGAGAGACTTGGGAAACATCTACAAAATATTAGGATGAGTTGAAGAAATATTTCTAGGATTCTTATCTTCAAATTTAACATAAATATTAATGTATTCATCATTATTGATAGGACAAAGAGTGAGAAAAAAAGCTCTTATGAGTAAAGAGCTAAGCAAGAGAGAGTGGATGAGCACATTGGATGAGTGCAGTTGATAATTTTAGCCTCAAGATTATCTTGTGGTGTGTTAATCTATGTATTATATTCTTTTGTATTTCACTTGTGAGTGGAAGATCTCAATCCTAGGTTCCATGAGTGATTTCTACTAGTTGTGTCTTGTATTGGGAATAGGCATTGTGTGATTGTAGAGCTGCATGCTTTGCAATATCATTTGAATATAATAGATTTTTTATGTTTGTGGGTAATGGGAACCCAATTTTAATCTTCTAATCACATTAATCGAAGATAGTTTTTTTCTTGTTTTCTAGAAAATAATTTTTTCTTTACATAATATTTGAACTTAGTATTCAAAGGTGATTTAACTATGGAGTGAACCTACTCCAATGTTATTGGTATTAGAGACTAGTTTTATTGTTTCTTGGAAATTTGTTGAGGATTTTGTCAATTTCAAATGGCATCTAGGAAGAAGAAGGTGTAAGCTCTAAATCAAAACATGGAGAGCATGAAGTATTCCTTCAAGATTATGGTTGCTCAGTTAGATGAAATCAGTGCAAAGGTGGATAGACATCCTGGTCCTAGTCATATTATGACCATAGAGGAGATGAGCATATACATTCAAATGAAGAAGTTTCACAATTAGGTGGAGATGGAGCAAATGCAAAGAAAGAATAATCTAGCTATGGAAGTGATGAAAACCATCAACCAAGGCTCCCAATGGGAGGAAATCCTATTCCTCATATGAGAACTCTAAGGGATCCAGTGTGTTCAATGCTACTTCTTTGAGAAATCTTGATGAGGAAGATGGGGCAAGACTTGCTAGAGCATTCAGAAATGTTATAAGACTTCTGTATGTGGAGTTGAAGACTTTTAATGATATAGATGATACCAAAACTTTTGCAAGTTGGTTAAAGGAACTTGATAATCATTTTTAATTAGAAGATGTACCAAACAATTTGAGGGTACCTATTGCTAAATCTAGATTAGAAGGTATGGCTTCTACTTGGTGGAAAAAGGAGTTCCAAGATTATGAAAGATGAAACAATTAGCCTATTAGAGATTTGGATCTAATGAAATATAGTTTGAAAATATAGTTTAAATAGTATCATCAAAGAAAAGAAATCATTATGAAGTTCAAATTCCTAAGGCAAGATGACAATGGTGTCAAAGAATTCCACATCAAAGTTTATGACCTATTGCATCAAGTTAAGGTAAACTAGGAGAATTATGAACAAGCATCACTTTGTTTAGGAGGTCTCAAAATGACATAATAGCAAGAGTTATCATTTTATGAACCACAAACTACTGATGAGACTTATGATTTAATACTTAAAGTTGAGAAGAAATTAGGTGGATTTAGAAACAAGGACAAACAAGTGTCCAAGGAGAAAGAGAAGTGATCTAGATCTAATAAGGAATCCAAGTCCAAATCTCAAGACAAGGAGGGTATCCAAGACAAGAAAACTAAAAGATGTGATAAGAAGGAAAAATCAAAGAAGAACCAAGGTGAGGGAGGCAAAGGTCAAGCCAATAGCTCATCAAAAATTTAGTGCTTCAAATGTGAAGAATGGAGACATAAGTAATGGGAATGTCCACTTCACAAGGTAGTGAAGCAAAAAGATGTACAAACCATGAAGGTGGAGGAGATATCAATCCAAGCTCTTTAGAGAGGCAATCCGAATGCTTCAATAATTGAGAATATTTCTAAATTAAATTCTAGTGCATTCAAGAGGAATGTTAATAGAGGAGATCCTCCTAATAGGAAATTTTGTTTTAGATTGGGACTAGTTATTTACTTATGGAGGAAAAAATTCATATTTTTATTGATGGGGAAGCCCAAGAAAATGTCATTTCTTCTAGGATAGTTACTAGATTGGGCTTGGTAACTAATCCTCATTCAAAACCCTATAAGATGCATTGGTTGTCTAGAGATTTTTCCTAAGAGGTGAGGGAACAATGTACCTTGAAATTTAGAATTGAAATTTTTCATGATGTTGTGAAGTGTGATGTGCTTCCAATATATTTTGTTGATGTAATTCTTGATAAACCTTGGAATTTTGATAATGATGCTTAGTTTGATGAAGCAAAAAATGTGTGGAGTGTTGCTAGACTTGATGAAATCCATGATCTAATTCATGTGACAACTAAAAAAGGTAGGCAACAAAGCTCACTGAATATATTAATGAACATGATGAAACTATTTTTTTTTTGTTTTATGAAACAAGTGCTACCATGATGATGTGAAAGTTGAACTTTCTACAAGTGTGCTAGGCATAGAGAAAAAAACTTTTCAAGTTGTTTAAGGGGAAATTAGATGCACTATCACCGATGAGGAATGTATAATATTAGGTTCACTTAATTCTTGGTGCTACCATTCCAAAAAAGAGAGCTTATAGGATGGCACCAAATCAGAGGGCTAAATTATAAGGGTAAGTAGAGGGGTTACTTACAAATGGCTTCATGAGGAAATCCATTCATCTTATGTAGTTCCAATAGTGCTAGTGCCAAATAATAATAGCAATGAATGAAGGATGTGCTTTGAATAGGATAACAATGGCGTACATGTTTACTATTCTAAGGATGAATAATATTCTTGACTTTCTTACTAATTGAAATATTTTTAGCAAAATCTATTCAAAGAGTGGTTATCATCAAATTAGAATCAAGCTTGTACCAGATGGATTGTTTAAGTGGTTGGTGATTCCATTAGGGCTCACAAATTGAACTACTACATTCATGAGGTTGATGCATGATGTATTGACAGACTTTATTGGTAAGTGTTGCATTGTCTTTTTTGACAATACTTTGGTGGATAGCTCTATGAGGAAGAGCATTTGGATTACTTGAGGATGTTATGTATTAAGTTGAAGAAGGCATGGTTGGTGATCAATATGAAGAAATTTCATTTCTTCAAGAGGTAAATCACATATTTTGGGCATGGACTTTATAAAAGTTAGATTTAGATGGAAGTTACCAAGGTGAAGGATATTAGGGATTGGTCAACTTCTAAGATTGTTTGGGAGATAAGATTATTTCTTGATTTAGCAAGGTTTTATAGATGGTTCATAAAATATTTTAGTGATATTTCATGACCTATGTTTGCTTTGTTAAAGAAACATATGTAATTTATGTGAGATAATGAAACTCAAGGGAGCTTTGACTTGTTAAAAGTAAATATTACCAATGAAATGGTGCTTGTGATTCTAGATTTTTAGAAACTTTTCTAGGTAGAAGTGGATGCAAGGTGGCTAGCCATTGGTGGAGTAATTTCACAAGAAGGTAGACCTATTGCTTTCTTTTCTAAAAAGTTGAACAAGTCAAGGAAAAAATATAGCATATGTGAGAAGGAGTTGTATGCTATTCCTCATGCAATCAAGCATTGGAGGCATTACTTGTTTCTTATGAAATTCACTTTGATGAGAAATCACAAAGCACTTTAATTTCTAAACTCATTAAAGAAGTTGAGTGTAGAGCACATGAAGTGGATTGCACAATTATAGGAGGTAAATTTTTTGTTCAAGCATAAAAGTAGAAAAACCAATGTGATGACTAATGCATTATCTAAGGTGCATGTGGTGAATTTCAGCATATCTCATGTGGAAGGAATGGGAAATTTTTCTTCTTTGTATATTGGATAGGTTTGGAGGAGCCTCAAAGAGCTGTTAATCAATAAGATAGACTAATGGAGGAACTATCATATTCAAGATGAACTGCTATTTAAGAATGAAAATGTATCTATTCCTAATTATGATTTTAGGAAAAGGATTTTATTTGAAAAGCATTGTAGTGACATGGTAGTTTTCATGGGTAGGGATAAAACATTGAAAACTATGAGTAGGCACTATTTTTAACTTACTATGGTAATAAAAGTTTTGAAATTTGTGAATGAGTGCTTGACTTGTTAGAACTTCAAAGAAGGTAAGGGTGTGGATAGACACTCTATGCCTTTGCTAATTAGAAAAGGTCCATGGAAAAGTGTGTTAATGGACTTTGTGAGTGGTATTCCAAAGATCAAAACTAGGAACAATGCAATTTTTGTTGTGGTAAATAGGTTCTCTAAGATGAAAAATGTTATTCCATGCAAGAAGATGAGTGATGCTTCTCATGTTACAAATGTTTTTGTTAAAACACATCAAATAATATTCATGTTACAAATAAAAGATCCTTAAAGCAAAATTTTCATTTTTATTTGATGGGAATTTAAAGGTAGACAAAATTATGTTATTTTTCCATCAAAAATACTACCTTATAACCTTGTTCTAACAAAGTTTTGGATAATGTTTCAATGTGTAAGGTGAAATTTATAGCCTAAAAGTTGCAATTTCATTTATGCTAATGTATGGGGACCCAAGATGTTAATACATTTCCAAAATTTGGTAGCAAAATCCAAATACATTGGTGGCACGTATGTTGAAATTTGAACCATGAAAATAGCCAAAATATGCCATCAAATTTGGCAAGAAACATTTCATACATTGGTGGCCCATACATTGTAGTTTTTAATGGTGAAATGTATCATGTATGTTGGTATTTCATGTCTAAAAGATTAAAAAATATTGGTATATCATATGCTATAGGTTTTGATCACTAGAAGCATAAAAAAAATTTGTAGGGAATTTCATAAATTTGACAAAATTTTGGTAGATTCTAACTAGTAAAAATTAGTGAAACTATAGCCTATTTAAATCAAAGTTGACATCACTTTTAGGAATTTTGGAGCATTTTCATTCAAGAAAAAGTTGAAACTTTTGGATCAATGCAAACATTCAAGAGTTCATAGCCATTTCTTACTTGAGCATATCACTGTACTAGAGAGAACCTATGATAGATGAAGTTCAAGAGCGTATCATTGAAGATAGATAAGTATAGGTCAGATTATAAAACACACCCTACCCTCTACATCAAACTTCAAAGATCTTTTGAATTCTTAGGCTTTCAAAGCCCATGATTTGTACTCTCTTAACCATTATTTTTTCACAAAATTTTTATAACATTTAATATAGAGTTTGTAGTTTCGTTTATTCACCATGTTATTTTTTCTTCTCTTTGTTATCAAAATTTAGTGTTGAGATTACCATTTCATTTATGTTTTTTCACACTTAGTAACAAATTTCTGAATTCTCAAGTGATGAGTCATGAATTTGCTGACAGCCGCGATATCGCACCCACGATATCGCACCCACGAAATTCTAGAGTTAGAATATTTTCCAGTGTATACCCACAGTGTGGTGATTGTAATTGTATGGCATCCTTATTCGAGTGTGATGTACTTGGACACACACATGACTGGAAATAAAGATCGAGATTACTTCATCATTGAAACATTCACTTAGCTTAATTATTTAATTAATTGTATTTACTGCTTTCCTTGTTAATCTCTTCTCACCCTTTAACTCCTGTTAAACGTGGAATGAGTACGACTTGATTACGAGCATTTAAGTGTGACTACTTGGTAACCCAGTAGTGTACCTAGGATCTACGCTTGGTAATCCCAGTGGTAGTCATGCATGAAGTCCAAGATCTGTACAGATAATCAAGGAATGGATGCTCATCGCACTTAGGCTAGCTTAGATTCTCTCTCACCATTTCTCTCTTAGCTTATTGAATATTACTTTCCATTGCCTTTAGGAGTAGCATTAGATTAGAAACCACATCATACACCTCACTCTGGACTAAACCATACATGACAAAGATAATACTAGTCCAGGTGGGAAGATAGTGAACTGTGACCTAAGGCTAACTATCTAGATGCCACAACTAGTCTGTCTGTAGTGTTCGACCGGATCGCGCGTGTAACGCTCGTATTCGTATGGTTGAGTGTAGGGGTACCTCACCACTCATCATCAAGTGATCAACAAGATCATTTGAGATGTTCTAGATCATTTTTGAGGCCTATGGATCTAAGGGTTAAACTATTAACAAGTTGGAATTTTCAATTTTTCTAACATCAAATTTTTTAGTCATTATAGTTTCTAGTGCTAGAAGGAGGGCCTCCACTTGAATTCTTCATAAAACCCATTTGCAACTTTCTTTGTGTATTTTTTCCTTCACCTATTAGCTAGTTCTTGCTATTAAAAACTATTTTAGGTTTTTCCCAAAACCTAAGGTATGAGCTTAAAAGTAGTTTGATCATAACAAAAATTTTCATTGCTAATTTTATAGTGTAGTTTGCAGCACTACTCATTTATCTCACAAATCATAATTTTACAAAAAATTAATTTTTATTATTTTGGTGCATAGCACTACCTCAACTTCCTAATTTTGGTAGTTTAAAAATTAATTTTTGTAGTTGTGGTACTTAGTGTTATCTTCATTTACTATGCTTTCAATTCAAAGATTTATTTTTTGCAATTATAATGCATGTTACCTTACCTATTTTATGTGGTCATAGTTTAAAATTTTTCTCTACCTCACCACACATGTTAAAGTCCATTTTTTTCCCAATGTCATCGCACATGTTAGGAAAATATTTGAAAAATTTTAATTTTTTATCACAATTGTAGTTCATACATTGGAAGTTACATATGTTGGGAGTCTCATACGTTGAGATTTTCATACGTTAAGAATATCACATGCTCGGAGCTTTGATTCTTGTTAAAATTATTTAGAACATTTACCAAATTATCACAAGAAGGTAGCCTCACATTGTTTATGTCTTTTCATATTTTAATCATTTTACCTCATAACATAGCATACATGACCTCCAACATAGAAGTCGTTTACATTTATGATCCTAAGGATCCAACTATTATAGAGCACAAATAGTTCCTAGGAGATTAGGATAAGATCAATTCTATTCAAATATCAATGAAGATTACTTCAACTTCAATGTACAAAAATTCAAGTCAGTCTCCTCATCCCATGCATAAAGTCTAAATCCAAATGCCAATTTGAGATTATTCATAGAAATGGAAAGGAGTATATTCCTTCCCCTTATTACAAAATCAAACTGATAAAATTTCACACCCATATATTGGCACAACTTGTGGACATAGAAGAGGCATGTAAGAAAGTAAGTTTGAATAAAACTAAGAATATTAGGTTTGGATTGGATCTAAGTACAAACTAGATACATTCATAAGGGATCTTTTACAATGATCAACTTCACAAGTCACCATACACAAGTCTACACCTCATGTGTTCTTTGTGAATCAAGTTCCTCAATCCACTTCCTTATTTTCTGCCATGTTCATCCCAATACTTGTTGTAGAAACACATCAATCTCAAATAGCTTTCTACTTCATCTCCTTGTTTACAACTATGCCTTTTGCAATTCAACCTCATTGAGTGTGTCCATCTCTAGTGGCATCTACCACACCATCTCATTCTATCATACCAATGAGCCCCTTCTCATGATCCTTAGCTTCACAAGCTTTCTACACTCCTTTTGTTCACTTTTTCCCTCTATTCCTATGCAAACATTTTTCTCCCTGTTTAATGCCCTTGTGACCATGATCACACAGTCTCTTCCATCCATACCAATGTCAATTGCATATTCCTAGGTTACGCAACTTCCTCCACAGCCATCAATCCAAATGTCATAACCTACAAGGATGTCCCAAGGCTCAGATCAAGCCTTCCAAATGATCCAAGACCTCACCAAAGAACTATAAAAGCTAAAATCTAGAATGATCCATACAATTAAAATTATGGACTTCTACAAGATGATCACATCAAACCTATCATTCCACTCTTTCCAATGGCATCTTGATTCTCCACTTCACTAAATACAACAATGAGAATGATCCTAACTTGCATCTCATTACTTTCCATTCCAAGTTCTTGTTATTACAAGCTTGATCACATATAGTGATGCACATCTTCCTTATGTTTTTGACTGAGAAAATGTTATATTGATAGTATACATTACCTAGAGGCTCCATTGCCTCTCTAGATGATCTAATTTCATAATTCATTAACTATTCCAAGTATAACTTGAAACTTGATACAATATTTCACCAACTTATGAAGGTCAAATAGGGGTCCCTTGAACCTATCTACATGTTCAAATAGAGATTGAATGTCATCTTCAATGGAATCCATGAGCCTTTCTCTAAGACATATCTTTTGGCCATTTTCAATGGGATGGTTAATGATTTTGTTAAGTCTAAGATCTACTACTTAGACCCCCAATCTCTTACTTAACCCTTTTCCCAAATCAAAAACATAGAAGATGTTGCAGAAGCTAACAATAACCTAGTGTACATAACATATAAGAACTAACATACAAGAAGGGATAGAGACCAAGGGGAAAATAATGTAGGGATCAAAGACAACACAACAAAGGCCCCTATCATCATTGCTCAACCATCAACATTTGGTACTTCAAACTCTAACCAATCTATGCCAAACTTTGAAATAAAAGACCAGTCCAAGTACAAAAAGCTACCTATGAAACCATCAAAGGTTCTTGATCAATTTATTAGAAATAACTATATCCAACATAAGTAATTATTAGAGAACTATATCCAAAAGGAGTCATTGAACTTGATGAAGTTGAAGCCTTATCAGCACAAGAGGCCAACACGTCTCATGCAATGGGGGGAAAGGGGGGAGTGTATTTTGTCACCCTCCACATCATGTGCCATGTGTAGGGGAGCCAAAGAGTCAATATAGGGGAGTCAAAACTAAAAAGTCAAGGAGCCAAAGGGTCACTATAGGGGAGCTAAATCTCGATTCGATTGATGCCCCTCGACCATTGGGCTCCCCATTCATCTCTTCATATTTCCTCATGCATATGCACCATGTGTAGGGGAGCCAAAGAGTCACTATAGGGGAGCCAAATCTCTATTCAATTGATGCCCTCAACCCTTGGGCTCCCCATTCATCTCTTTGTATTCCCTCATGTGCATGCAGCACATGCAAGGAAGCTAAAGAGTCACTCTAGGGGAGCTGAATCTCTATTCAATTGACATTCCCTGACCCCTAGGCTCCCAATTAGTCTCTTCATATTCCCTCACACATGGGCCCCAACGTGCATAATAATGAATATTTATTATTATAAATGGTGGATAATATTGAATAGTTATTATCATTATAAATGGTGATGGTTACAATTACAGTAATAATGAATATTTATTATTATTAAAAACGGTGATGGTTAAGTAATGATAGTTACAGTGTGATGTAGTATTTAAAGATATTGAACTTGGGCATTGTGTTACAAGATTAAGAGGTGCAATAATGGAATTTGTGCATTTTCAGAAATATGGATCCTACTGCTATTAGTTCCAATAGAGAAGGCAAAGAACACTCTCTTCAAGATCAACAACAACAACCATATACTGTAATAAGAAATGTGATTTATGGAGGTCATGGTAGTGGGCATGCGTGTGGGCATAGCTGAGGTAGAGGACGACCACAAATTATAGAAACTAAAAATCTAGAATCGACTGTAGAGGAGAGAAGATGACTTCTAAAAAAAGAAGTAAAACGACACAAATGAGAATGACAACTAATTCTATGAAATTTAGGAGTATGTAATTTATGCATTTTTTAATATTTAAAAACAAATATTTATCATAGGAAAATATTTTCATTTTATTTACATACTTACATTGCATATTTTTTTTTAGGTTGCATCAACTTCAAATCCCCTCTTATCACTTGAAAATTCATCCAATGCAGTGATCCCCATTATTGATACTAATAATGTAAATAATCAAGAAGAAATGTAGGTTAGTGTTTGTCGATACTCAAGTTGGTACATATTTTAATTCAATTTTTATTTTAAATTTTGAAACATTTTTTGTAGGACATTAGAAATTCATATGTGCCTATTAATGAAGCAACATTTGTTCCAAAAATCACACACAAAGAAGAACAACAATTGCAAGAAGAGTAAGAACAACCACATTATAGTGAGAGCAAGTTTCAAACAAGGCAATGTCAATAGGAGGAAAATTTATTTCATTGAATAAATAAAGCTACAGATGTCACCAGTGCACCAACAATGGAAATTCCTTCTTTAGAACCTATTTAGTCTTTCCCAAGATTGCAAAAGATAGGTACAGAAATTGCCTAAGCAATACAAAATTTTAATATTGTAGTTAGAGGTTTTGCAAATTCATGTTCTTGAAATGTATGCAACGAAATGTTTCTTGGCATATTATTAGATTCAACCAGAAGTAGAGGACCCACATGCAATAGGTGCATTAATGAAAAGAAACATAATATTCTTGACAATTTTGGTTGTGAAATCAAACAATTTTCTGTTGAAAATAATATAGATCCTAGTATCCAACCATATATCCTAGGCTATTTAACTAAGGTTAAAGAAATGTTAATTGTAAAAATCAATCCCATTTTACAAGTTACACATGCAGTTGGTTGACAGTTTAAGTATAAAGGTCACATAATTAGCTTTGCTCAGGATGTCACACAGATTACTAAAAGACTTCCTCTTAGAATTAAAGATATCCCTTTCTTGATATTGAGAAGAGAAGATGAAATAGACACTGAGTATAATTTCATTGTCAACAAGAGATGGGTTTATGAATCCTTGATTTTAAGAAAGTAAATGATTTGTACTATCAAGATGTTTAGATTGATATGCATGCATTAGACGATGTTGTTGATACTGATGATGTTAACATCTTCCATAGCATTTCTTATATTCCATTGTCAAAAAAGGATGGAGAAATAAGATTGCAATTTCAAGGTTCTTTCCTTTAGAAAGATGAAAAAAACATTATCGATCACACATCGTCAGTTGTATAATGTCCTAGAATTGTAAGAAAGGAAATTGATTGGATAAGAGCATGGATGCATAATCCATCATTGCAAGATTTAGATGTTGCCCAGTGGCCTTCCATGTCTAATTCCCTTATTAATGAGTTTAACATGATGGGGTGGCATTTCCAAGTCCTTTTCCTAAAGGAAAATGTAATTTTCTTGAGTGAAGAGCTAAAGATGTCAAATTGCATGAACATGTAAAACATTTTATTCACTACAAAGATAGTAGATTTGAATGCCACAAGTAATTTAGGTACATATTAATTCTTCATTTATTTTTTATTATCATTATTCATAATGTTTTTTATAACATTTAAGCAATGATGTATGATTTATTTGTAGGTATTATATCTATAATGTCATTAGAAGGAGACAGGCAATGGAATCTACCATTGTATTTTTTTAAAAAAATATTGTTGTTGCACCCATAATGATTGAAGAACTATGAGAATAATTGCATAATGCTCCATCACATGTCATTGTTGATAATTTAATGTGATATGGTACTTCCATTTGTGGTACACCATATTATTGGAGAAAATGTAAAGCAGAGCTAACTGACATGGTGAATCAATTGGGAACACCTAATATTTTTCTTACTCTAAGTGTAGTAGATCTCTATTGGATTGAGTTGCATAATCTGATGGAAGGAGAGCCACCTAAGAACTTATCAAAACTCAAATGTTGAGGGAAAAGTAATATCATAGAAAATCCACATATAGTTGGTGAGTTCATGCATCATCATCACATTGCCTTTCTTAAAATAGTTTTGATGAATGAGTTCCATGTTGTTGACTATTGGACATGATATGAGTGGTAGCATCACAAATCTCCACATGTGCATGGTTTCCTATGGATACAAGGTTCTCCAAAGGTAGATGAGCTCAACCATAATGATCCTCACATCATGTGTAGGGAAAAGGAATTTTTTTATTCAATTACAAATGCATGGAATCCAATATTTATAGCTAAGGGACATTCAAATAATGTAAGTCCTTATTTATCTTTTCTATTCTTTACATAAATTTTTTTACTAATATTTCTTAGAATATAGAGATATTAATTTCTCCATTGTTACTTCTTTCAATTTCTATTTTCACTTACGCTTTACGTGTAAATATGTTACATCATCCATGTGATTTGACTATTGAACAACTATAATGTATGAATTTGGAAACTGATTATGCTGATTTGCTTAATGCTGTTCAAAGACATACTGCATGCAAACCTAGTGCATGCTTATGAAAACGTAATGGCAAAGAAGTTTGCAGGTGCCACTTTCTAATCAGAATGTTGTATCATTATTATTTCTTCACCATTGCATTCATTTTTACTACCAAGTAAACTTTAATTTATCATGGGAAAAAATATATAGATATACAACTTTCATATTTTTCAATTCTAGGTGCAATGTTCCTTAATCGTTATCTTTAGAATCAACTCTTCAAAGAGATCTAGAAAATAATAATGAGATTACTTATGTTACTTGAAGAAATGATTCAAGGCTTAATGTTCATAATATAATGATGCTTCAAACATAGAGGGAAAATACAAATTTTTAGCTAGTAATGTCATGATATGTTGTCATAAAATATATCGTGAAATATGTAGCTAAAATAGAGAAGAAATTACAATCTTTTCATAATATGTTATTGCAAATTTTTGAGTCAAGGAATCCTCATGAAGATGCTTTATCAGTCTATAGAAGGCTCATGATGGATGCTGTTGTACATAGAGACATTGGTGTTATGGAGGTCTGTCACATGTTGTATGAGCTTCCTTTGGTAAACTATTGTCATGTTTTGTGCACACTCAATGTTTCTCGAGAGGTGTACAAAAAAATTCAAATTAATTTAGATGAAACTAATGAAGCTAAAAAGTACACAACTCTTATTAAGATGTATTAGAAATGTCCACTTTCGATGGAGGATGTCTCATTGCTATAGGCTTTTAAAGAGTACAATTGCAATATGAACAATAAATCCAACCCAAATTGAAATTTGGTCACCTAGAGCTAGATGCTATTGTCAGATATTATCCCAAGTTTCTCATCCCACCAAAGTAAGGAGAACAAAAATGGATTGAATACTGTTGGGCTATGTTGTTGTTATATTATCTGTTTAGAGATGTGAAGCAATATCTTTGTTCTAATGATGAGGACATTAAAATGAAGTGGTTGTGTGTTCAACATTTGTATGTTGCATCAAAGATTTATATTGAAGAAGAATTCTAGTGAGCTTTGGAGAAAGAAAGACAATTTGTAGATGTAACTCCCCAGGTGCAAGATCATGAGGAATATGATTTTGAAATCCTCAATCATTATCTCTCATCAACAAGTCATTTTTAGAGAACAAAAGTGGAGATGCTTGGCTATGGAATGTTGATAGAATGCATAACTGGATGTTATAGTATCTAGGAGAGGATGTTGCAAAATTTGTGACAAGTTTTATTTCTAGCAATAAATCATCTCGATCTATTATTGTTATTGATTGTGACTATAGTGCCTACGATTCCAATAAGCTAGGTGCAAAGCAAAAGAAATGCTACAATAAAATTGTAGGCCACATGATGTTTTTACAGTCAATAGATGAAGTTGTTTCCCCTTTAAGAATGATTATCCATGGAACAATTGGTATAAGAAAGTCATTTTTCATAGGCATGCTTCATAATGCTTTCATGAAATACTACAATGACAAACATGATTCTTTACTTGTCATGGCACCCATAGTAGCTACAACATTTAACATTAATGCAACAACCATTCATTCTAACATTGGAATATAGGTGCCTACAAAGAACTCTATTCATTTGCAAAGATAAGTATACAACATTGACTATCACAAGTAAGATTTATAATAATTTAATGAAATGAGTTTTGTGGGAGGAAGATTATTACAAAGCATTGATAAATGACTAAGAGAAATTTTTCCAAAACATCACAATCAAGTTTTTGGAAGAAGATAAGTTATATTGATAGGTGATTTGAGTCAGCTTCCTCTTGTGCTTGGTGTTGTACCTTATGCATCCAAGAATCTAGATATCATAGGGTTTTGGAAATCATTTGATACTTTTTTTTAGATGTAATTCTTTGTTAGTCTAAAAATGATCCTTAACAACAAAGATTTAGGGAAGTATTCATGCATATCAAAGAAGGACAAAGCCATGATGAAGATTATAATTTCTTGGCTACTTGAATGAATCTTCCATCCACTTTGAGTGGATTAGATGGTTTTGAAGAATCAATGCACTTATATGATACAAAGGATAAAGTCTAATCATACAATAAGAAGATGTTGCAAACAATACAAAGACTTGTTGCATTGTGTGTAGCAAATAGAGATCCTCATGGATTCATAATCTTAGATGATGACGGTGATGACATAGAGTGATCTTTGCTTATATGTGAAGGTGCAAGGATAATGCTAATAGTTAACCTTTGGCCTGAAGTAGGATTGGTGAATGGTGCAGTTGGCACAATTCATAGTATTATGTATCCTCAAGGTAAACAACCACCTACATTACCATTGTATGTTATTGTTGATTTTGACTCCTACATCATATGTGCCTTTGATAATGATAATCCTCATGATGTGCCAATTATACCTATGGTCCAAGGAGCATCTCATCAGTTACCATTACAGTTGGCATGGGCCATGACTATTCATAAATCTCAAGGAATGACACTAGATAAGGCTACTATTAACATTGGTTTACGAGAAGTTACATGTCTAATTTTTGTTGCATTATCTAGAGTCAAAACCATTGATTCTTTGAAGATTCATCCTCCTTTCTTTGTGCAAAGATACAGAAAGATTTCAGATGTTAAACATCTCCAAAGTAGAATTTCATAGGAAGTTCATTTTGCTCAATTTGAGGATTAGAAATATTGAGTTCACACTTATCATTGTATTTTATCGTTTGCTCAACTCTATTATACAGCTCTGTAATGTTTGTTACAATAATTGTGCAATGTATTCCTTCATCAACATATACGAAATATATAAATTTTTATTTTAACCAAGTTATGTTTACTGGTATATATTATTTAGAATGAAAATAATGATGATAACTTAAAAAAAATAAAAAAAATAAATAAATTCTACTCATAGCCTACGAAACCACTACACAAGACCACTTACGAGTCTAATGTTTGTTGCATTATCTGGAGTCAAGACCATTGATTCTTTAAAGATTCATCCTCCTTTCTATGTGCAAAGATACAAAAAGATTTCAGATGCTAAACATCTCGAAAGTAGAATTGCATAGGAAGCTCATTTTGCTCAATTGGAGGATTAGGCATATTAAGTTCACACTTATGTGAGATTGGCAGGAATCCTACCATAGCCACAAAGGATGATCCACCTATGCCCAAATACTTCAAATTAGACCAATTTTGCAACTACCATTAGTTGCCTAGCCATAATACTAATTTTTTCTTAGCCTTAAAAGGTTCTTTCTAAAAGATGATAGATAATGGAAAGTTCATCTTCGATGCATCCAACTTGATTAGGCCCAAAAACTAGAACATTAAAATGTACAAGGATCCACTAAATGCTAACAATGACTAGTATATCATAGGCACATTAACCTTAAGCTTATCAAAGAGCCATTTGTGATTTGGTTATCTCCTCTTGATGATAGGCCTTCAACTTCATCAAGTTCAATGACTTCTTTTGTCATAACAATACCATGACATGTACCTCCCAAGAAGCCATTTGTCATTAGGTTGCCCCCTCCAACTACTGATAAAATTATGATCAAAGTTTACCAACATCCTTTCATGATAGCCAATGCTTCCACCTCTTTGTATCTAGACAATAAAAAATAACCTCCAAAAAAATGCAAGAATGTAGCTTCTAAGACTAAGGCTAAGGATAACAAACAATCAAAGATGTAGGAGGAAGTAGGCCCACTGAAGCCTATTCCAATTTTAGTAGTACCAATGAATACTAATGTTAAAGCTACCTCAACAAGCTAACCTAGGGAGGAAAACTAAAAATAAGAAAAAGAAAAGAGGCCTAAACAAAAAGTGTTAAAACAGGAGGTTAAAATCTTTGGTAGAATGGAGGAAGTTAATACCAAATAACCTAAGAAACCATCCAATAGTGATAAGGACTTCCTCACTACCATGGAGTAGATCAAGCTCTCACTTAACCAAAAAAATTACCTTTTTGAGCTTGTACAACATGGTGATGACCTCCCCTACCCACTACAAAGTGCTAGTTAAGATATTAACATCTATTCCTATGCATGAAGATATCCCTACTAAGGAGGATTCTATTCATGCTGTGATGGTACCACCTTCACCTAGGAAATAAATAAAGTTATCTATCTTAATGTTTCATGACAGTGAGGTAAAGACCAACTCATAAAGTGATGAGGTGCTAAAAGCTCCTCTCTTTATAATGATAAGGGTTGATCAATACAAGGTACACTAGGTTCATGTTGATGAAGACATAGCTATGAACATTATACCCTTTCCCATCATGGAGAATTTAGGCTTGGTAGAACACGTTCAAGATACCTCAACATATATCTTTAAGTCCCTTAATAGGTAATGGGTAGCTATGAAAACACCCATATCACTAGACTTCGTTACTAGAAATAGTTTCCCATATTCATTGATTTCTTAGTGGTGGAGGAGATAACAAGTTTTAACCTAATCCTAGGAAGATCTTGGTTAGCTAAATTATGAGCAGCCTCTTCCCTAATTCATCAAGAGATTCATCTACCTTATGAGGGATGTAAAATTATCATCCACATAGATGACATTGTTTCCTTATTCATTAAAAATGTTGAATTGGAGTAAGAATTTGAAACAGGTTTTCAATAAGAAACTTCTATCAACAAAAACAAAGTTAAGAATCACAATGATGTCAACCAAGCCAAGACCATGAATGATAGGGTTCTTAACAAATCATGGGAAGAGTTCCCATTTAACATTGTGAGTGAGGGAAATGGGGAGTACAAGATTATATAAAAAATACCTTATACTTTTCCTAATCTTCCAAAGATTACAAAATAGTTGTGTGATTTAGTACATTGCTTATTTCCTTATTCATGTACATATTGTATGGCCTTTCAACTAGTTACCTTGTTTTCAGTTCTTATTTGCATTTTCACACTTTTACCTTACATTTTCATGTGAATTTACAATTTATGCTTATCTTTTACATTTACATAAAATTGAAAAACAACATAAAATATAGAAAAACATAAAACAAAAATAAAAATGGCCTACCATGGCCTAAAACTAGTGGTTTTCCAAGGCCAAAATTTGGTAAATTTGTGGCCTTCCTTTTGTATCGCTCTTATGTGTACATTTTGACTTGTTATGCTTTGTCTTACACGTTGGTGTTTTATTGCCAAGCTTTACTTTGTAGCCTTATTATTTTAATGTGTAGCTTTTTGTGTAAGAAAAATATAAAAAAAAACTAAAAAATTATAAAATATTAAAACAAAACCAAAAGATTTAACTTAAAAAAATAGCCATAGTCACACTATGTGATATAAAATAACAACAAAAAATAACACTAGTCATAGTTACATAGTGCAATAAGAAAAATAATAAATAATGTAGTCTCTATGGTAGCCAAAATAACAAGAAGACAAATAATGTGCTAAGAACAATACAACATGATAGGCCAAACAAGAATGCTAAAACTAAGTTGTAGGAGGATGAGGAGGATTATCAACAACATCATCTCCAATGTTATCATTCCCATTGCTTGAGGCCTATAAATAAAAAACATACAAATAATTATTAACCATGATAGACAAAAAAATATCAATAAAATAACAACAATAATGAAACAATAAAAAACATAACATAAAAAAATTAAAGCATATTTACATAAACCTTTGGAAAATCAAGAGCTATGTCTTCAAGTACAAATCTTTAAAAACTTGCTTCCAATCTATGAGAATTTGTTCTTCACTCATGCTTGCCTAGTCAATGTATCCTAGATCCACTCCTACTAGGATCTTTCCTCTCTCTATGTCCATCCACTTAGGTGAAGCATGGGAGAAATCAGCAATGGTAGTTCTCCTAGATGCTGTAGTGATTTGAGGAATAGAAGGCTCAGTAGCAACCAAAAACCCCGTAGACATGTGAAAGGTATCTTCTACACCTATGCCTTAAATAAATAACTTATACTTACATTGTGTCATGGATTCTTCATGTCATGATTTCATGTAATTTTCCTTCTCCACCTTGTAAATTTTTTTGTGAGACTTTTATTTTTTGTTCCATTCTAACACCCACATGTAGTAATCACACCATTCGTTAGACTTTTGAACCATGATCTCCTTTTTCATGTCTTTCTTTACATTGCTCCTAGCTAGAGCAACCATACCTTAGATGATGCTCCAATAGTAGGACCAATGAATCTCTTTAGTATGTAAGGAATTCCTATTGGCCATGTGTACCTCTTCCCATAGGCATTGATTCAAGCATTGAGCCTCTCACAATGTGTTTGCATAAGACGTAGCACATTCTATGACCTCTTCATACAACTTACATGGAACATTCTTAGTGTTGGAGGGCAATGCAAGGAACTCATCAAATTCAAAGTCTCATGAGGAGTTCCATTTTATTTTGGAAACTCCTACAACACCAAAATATTTAAAAACATAAAACATAAAAAACATAAAATATTGTAGCCATAAAAAACATAAAAAAAGGATGAGAAAATAAAAATAAAAAATAATAATAATAACAATTTAAAATTTTTCTTACCAACATTAGGAGCTATTTGTTGCAATCTACCTACTATGTCATGCATCATTCCCTTCATGAATTCTAGCTTGTTTGGGGCCTCTACCCAAGGTTTAGACCGAAATGTGCATGTAGATGCTAATGGTGGAGGTTCACACCCTATAATGACCATAACAGTTAGACATCAATTAGATCAAGATAAACGAAAATTAAAATATAAAAATATAATAAAAGTATAAACAAATTTTAAGTATGCCAGAAATATCATGAAACAAGTCTATTGGAGGATTTTTTTTCTGGAGACACATCATCTAAGATGGAATCTAACATATGTAAATTTTTCACAAATGTCCTCTCCTCTTCTTTGATTCATTGCTCCTCCTCTATGAGAACCTTAGTAGCCAAATCCTACTTTTTCCTACAATAAATCAAAACAAATAAAACATAAAACAAATAAGTAAGCATTTAACAAAAAAAATATAATAAAAATGTAACTAAAAATCCAACAAAAATATTCAAAAAAAATAAACACTAAAAATATATAATAAAATGTTTACATATCTCCAACATCCTAGTTTGCCATGTTGAACTTGATTTTCATCTTCTTACATACATGATTATCAGAAATTTGAATGTTGTCTTCAACATGTGGCCTCTTCATCTTCTCTCTAGTAGTACCATCTACTTCTATGCATAACCTTTTGACCTTCTTTGCATTACCACATGTAGCATAGGGCTCAATCCCTATGCTTTTATGAAAACAACCACATAAACCATGTAAATTGCAAAGATACTTAGTGGTAACAAACAATGTTTCTCCTATCTTCTCCACTAGTGGATTTTGTTGATGCATCACCTAAGTAACATGTTTACCCAAGGCCTGAAGAGTTAGAAAGGATCATGAGCAACTTGCTTCTCATCTCTCTTGATCACCAATAACTCAACAAACCTCCTAAAATATGTAAAGAAGAATGTAAAATTCACATGATGAATATTATCTAGGTTACTACAGAGGTTTCATCCCTTAAGCCAATGATTAGGAAGAAAGCCAAGTTAAACCTAGTATCATCAGTTAACACCTTTTTCATCATCTAAACCTACTAAACCCCTATGATTTTTCTCTATGATATTTGCATTGAAAAGGCCCTAGTGTGCAAATGGGGGTAGGTCTCATTGGCTTCCTCAACATCACAATTGTTAAAAGACAATGTTGTACTGGGAGGAGAGTTGAGCATAGCCTCCATTTCCTCTCTATGACTTGTATCTTTCCCTAATCTAGTGGCAACTTTGACACTGCTATAGGGTATGCCAAAGAGATCCCTAAGCATGGACTCACTAATGCTCAACACAATAGGTTAACCATAAATGTGAGTGATGAATTTGGTGATCACCTCATAAAACAGTTACTCATGTTCAATATCTCACCAAGTGACATCAATGGACTCATCAACATGAACAAGTCATACAAACCTACATTAGTAAGCCTCTATAGGACATCTGCAAGAGCTTCCTCTACTGACCACTCTTATGCTGAGTCTTCCTCTATTACACTTATTTTGGCATACACTGGTAGTAGAAATATCAAATTATATCAAATGTACATGAAACATACCTTTCTAAATGGAACCATACAAGAAGAATTTTATGTTCAACAACCTGAAGGTTTTATAGATCTCATCAAACCTAATCATGTTTACAAGCTTAACAAGGCTCTCTATGGCCTTAAACAAACCCCTAAAGCCTAGTATGAAAGACTCTCTTAACATCTCACATCAAATGGTTTCAAACGTAGTAAGGCTAATCTCACTTTATTTCTTAGAAGAGAAGGTAGTGATCTACTTATTATTCAAATTTACGTTAATGATATTATTTTTGGTGATACTAATGAAACTCTCTACAAGAAAATCTTAGATCTTATGTAATTTGAATTCAAAAATGAGCATGATAGAAGAACTTGAAAACTTTCATGAATTTCAAATCAATCAATCTAAAGAAAAAAACTTCATTTGTCAAATTAAATATGTCAAAGATCTTCTTCTCAAATTCAATCTAGCCAATGTTAAGGTAAAGAACACTCCTATGACTACAAATTTTAAACTTACTAAAGATGATCAAGGTAAGCCTGTTGATCACAAACTATATAGAGGCATGATAGGCATTTTGCTTTATTTAACTACTAGTAGACAAGACATTACATAAAGTGTTGAAATGTGTGCTAGATATCAGGCCACCCTAAAAGAATCTCATTTAAAGGTCATTAACTAAATTTTTCATTATTTAAAAGACACTACTAATTGGGGCCTTTGGTATCCAAAGGACTCTCCACTTGATCTTGCTAGATATTATGATGAATATTAGGTAGGTTATTCCAAAAATCATTAAAGCTCAAGTAAAAATTTACTTTTTCTAGGATAAAGCCTAGTCTCCTGGATAATCCAAAAATAAACTTCTACAGCACTTTCTACATCAGAAGTTGAATGTCTTAGCTAGAAGTTATTGTGCTCAACTTTTATGGATGAGAGAAATTCTTAAATATTTAGGCATCCAATAACAAGCTACACCTATCTTTTGTGATAATAAGAGCACCATAAACATGATAAAAAATTTGATTCAACATTCCCATATCAAACACTTTGAAATTTTCCATCACTTCATATGAAAACATACTCAATAGGGATACATAAAACTAGAATTTATTAGGACCACAAATCAACTAGTTGATGCTTTCACAAAACCTCTTGATGAATAGCAATTAACTTCTCTATGTAAAGATATGTGTTGTGACTAAAAACCTCGGTCATTGGAAAAATCAAAGATCCTTAGTGTAGCAATTTCTCAACCCATGAATCCCCAGGGCCTCCATGGAAAAAATGAAATTCAAGGCACCCTAGCTAGTCTAGCAGATCAACTAAGGACTAATGAAATGCTATGCATGATAATAAAAGGAAACTAAATGAAAAATTGATACTTGATTTGAATAATGCATAGATAATAAACAAATGTATTTTGTACACAAAACCCAAAACTTGAAACTTTATTAAAATAAAATCAATAATAAGTTAGAGAAAATGTGTACAAATGAGCAACTAAAGATAGGTTCATTGGTGCAGGAGTTTAAAGCTTATTGAAGCTAATGCAATCTACTCCATAATCTAGGGGCTAAGCCACTACTAATGCTTCCAAATCTTCCTCAAGTACAATCTCATATTTGCAACATTGGCTATGGTGGGGATTGAGAAGTGTGAAAAATCTAAGTTACCCAAATGCTCTACATTGGTAGATGGAAATCCTAGGAGTGTAATGTGTAGCTTGAAAATTCACAAATCCCAAAGATGATTACAAGGCCACAAGGTCATAGGATGTCTATGCTAGGTTCACGAGAATACAAGTGTGGAAACTTGGAAAGAGTTCTTGAATGCTTCAAAATGTCCAAGTGTAGAACTGTGAATAATTTTGTATGCAAAAGGGCATGTATGCCAAAGGCTTCAAATTGCAAAAAAGTGTATAACATTAAGACAATTACTGAACTGCTAAAGTGTGTGTAACAATCAAAAAAATGTTTTAATGCCAAAAGTTACTGAGCATTTTTGAAAATTTCTTAATTGTGTGAAAATTGTGGAACCTATAAATGGTGTTTGAGGTTGGCTTTTATAGGTTCTTTGGGCCATGAATGGGTCTACAAAATGGATTTGATTTGGCTAAAAATTGGCTATAAATTAGTTCCCAAATTTAGGTGAGATGGGTGCCCAAATTTGGAGGGTTACTATACATAGTAAGTGCTTCCTCCCATGGCCATTTCATTTACTATAAATAAAAACCAAGGTACACCTTCCATGCTAGACAAGAATCTTCCATGTTGAGCTCTCCATCATGATTGTTGAAGGGGCTAGTCAATGTTGAAATGTATGAAGTGTTGAAATCTTGCTATTGTGGCTTCCATGCTAGGGGATGCAATTTTCAATGCTGGGGATGAAGACTCCACACTAGGGGGAAAGGTTTCTAGGCTATGCACATGATCTCCATGCCAAAGGGGGAATGTTTCCAAAACTCCCATCCTTCCATGATGGAGGTAGGTGAGATTTACCGCCATCCACCACCCCCCCCCCACNTGAAAAGGTGAGATTTTTCAAACCCCCCATCCTTCCACGTTGGGGGTAGGTGAGATCTACCCCCTTCATGTTTTTTCAACGTAGAGAATGCATACCTCTCATAAAACCCATAAAATTACATTTTATGACATTCCAAAAGTCATTTTAACCCCCCTCCCTGCAAGCCCAAATATAGACACTAGGTGATATTTTCACGTGGGGAATGAGACTTTGACCACTTATGAGCCATTTTTAGCCCCAAAAGTATAAAGTATGTGAAATTTCCCACCATGGGTTATAATCTTAACATTTACAATAAATTTTTTCCTTGGGTTTCATGGGGTGAAAGGTACATGATGAAGATTGGCTATAACATGCAAATTCTTTTTGCGTTTCAATGGCCCCATTTTATTAGTGCTTGTAGGATTGACTCGAGAGGCACTGACAAAGAATACAAAACATCACTACATATTATAACACATAATGCATACAAGTCACATGAGAATCAAGATATATAGGGTACCACGGTTGCTAGTTTAAGGTCATGGTGGGCCATGGTACTAATTTAAGGTCCTAGAAAACCATGTTGCTAGTTTAAGATCATAGAAAATCATTGAAAATAGGCTTACTTATTAATGATTGTTGACAACATGTAGTATGGCTTTAGATAGGAATGATTGACTAGATTGGTTAGCTCATTCCCATCCATGATGGCTATTTTGAATGTGCTATTCCCATAGGCTCTGGTGACAAGGAAGGATCCTTCCCAGTTGGCTAAGAATTTATTCGCATGCTCATAGATGACCTTGAGAACTAGGTCCCCCTTCTTATTACTCAAGTTATGGTAATGCTACCACTTCTACCTCTCTTGATAGTGCTTGATGTAAGTAAGTGCTTTCATATGTTGCTCCTCCACCGAATCCAAGGCTACCTTTCACAACTCCTTATTCTGCTCATCATTGATGAAGTTAATAAAGGCTACTTTGAGTAATGGTACCTACAGTTCAAGAGGTAAAATAGCTTCAAAATCATAAAATAGACTATAATGGATCATACTAGTTACTATGCTATAGGTTGTTATGTATGCCCATAGTGCATCGACAAGCTTCTCATGCCACTTTTGTTTGCCATTGTTAAGCATGTTTTTGAGTAAGTTGATGATGACCTTATTGCTTGCTTCTACTTGTCCATTAGCTTTAGGGTAATAGGGCAATGAGAAAGAATGATTAATACCTAAGTTGTGATAGAAATATTTCATTTCATGGCTACTAAATTATGGTCCATTGTCTATAACTATGGTCATGGGTATGCCAAAACAAGCTACAATGTTATCTAGGATGAATTTGCAGACTTGCTTAGATGTAGTCTTCCTTAGGGAAATAGCCTCTACCCACTTGGTAAAGTATTCAATTGCAGTGATGATGAAGCTATGCCTTGTGGAAGACTTAGGCATTATGGCTTCAATTATATCCAACCCCCATTGTTGAAACAACCATGTTATTTGAGTGGTATGCAACTCAGTTGGTGATACATGTATAAGGTTGCTATATCATTAGCATGTGTTACACTACTTAACCTTTTGTAGGTAGTTATTTTCTATATGGGGCAAATAGTAGCCTAACCACCTAATCTTAGTGGTCATAGATATAGGTGCTATATGTCCTCCATAAATACCCTAGTGAACCTAGGACTATTCTGGATTTAGTTTTACCCAAGCACTCTAGGAGTATTCCATCATAGGATTGTTGACATAATGTGTTATCACCTATGATGACATACTGCTTTGATTTTATATGTATAGCATCCTTTTGAGTAGTAGTTAGGTGTTACAAGGATTCACCATGGATAGGGTAAAATTTGATATCATCATATCACTCCCTGAAATGAGCTATATGAATAATTTCCACAAATGCATCCTTAGTGTTCTATGTGATGGAAGCAACAAAGTCCATGGTTAAGGTGGCCAACCTGCTAAACACATCTGCAATTGCCCTAAGGGGTAATGTTGCAATTGCATTGACTATAGCATTCTTGTTTTAGGGTATGTGTTGGATATGAATGTCTATAAATTTTTGTAACAATTGCTTCCCTACATCAGAATAAGATGGTAAGTGCTTAGCTTTACATGCATAGACTTTGGTTAGTTGGTTAACCCTGAGCTTTGAATTGCCTTTGATCGCTAAGTGTCTACTTCCTAAGTCACAAGCTACCATCATTCCTTTGATCAAACCCTCATACTCAACTATGTTATTGATACATGGGAACTTACAATGATAGGTGAAGGGCCAAATTTCACTAGATGGAAATGTTATGATGGTAGTAGCATTGGCCCCATGGGTAATTGAAGCTCTGTCAAAGTTCATGACTACCTCCTATCCCTCGAGCACTTGGCCAACAATGTTAATGTGTTCATTAGGAAATTTAGGATCTATTGCTACTTGGTCATCAATAGGTGCAACTGTGAGTTTTGCGACTTAAGAGATGTAATGGAGGTCAAACTTTGCAATTATGACTTTCCATTGAGTTATACGACTACTTTCGTAGATGTTGGTCATTATGGCCCTAAGTATGTTGTCTTTGAAAATTACATTAATTTGGCTTTTGAAGAGGTAGTATCTCCACTTCTTCAATGAGGAGACTAGTTCTAGAAAATACTTCTCCACTTTAGTGAATTAGGTCTCATGGGAAACTAACGCATGGCTAAGTAGTATACAGGCATTTCCACTCTATCATCACATTTTTGACAACATAGAGAGGCAATGGATGTATCAGATATGGCAAGATAAATGTAAAATAGTTTACCCTCTTACAAAGGATAGACTATTAGCAGTTGTGTCAACTCTTGCTTAAGGTTTTTAAAGGCCTCTTGACATTGAGCTGTCCACTCATAGTCAACTCCTTTCTTAAGAAAGTGTTGCATGGGTTGTAACTTATTTGTAAGCCTAGAAATAAGCCTACAAATAAATTGTAATCTACCTTGTAATCCCCAAAGCTCTTTAAGGTTAGTGGATGCTGCTAATTTGGATATGAACTTAACCTTATCAGGATCAATGCATATCCCTCCTTTGGAGACAACAAAGCCAAGCATCTTTTTGATCTTAACACCAAAGATGCATTTCTTAGGATTGAGCCTAAGCTCATACTTGAGGAATCATTTAAGCACAAGGTCTAGGTCATTAACATGGTCATTGGCCATCTTGGACTTAATATCTATGTCAACTATGTAATCATTAAGCAAACCCAACATGTAATTACTAAATATATAGGTCATGGCTCGTTGATAGGTTGTTTTGGCATTCTTAAGGTCAAAGTGCATCATAGTGTAGCAAAAGGTACCCCATGGGACCATAAGGATCATGCTAAGTTGGTACTTTTGGTTGATCCTAATTTGGTTATATTTGGAGAATCCATTCATAAAGGACAATAAGACATGTCTAACTATAGTATCAATCAGTCGATCAATACTAGACAAAGGGAAGTCATCCTTGATAGTCACTTTATTTAGGTCTCAAAATTCAATGCAAATACTAATGCTGCCATTTTTCCTAGGGACAACCACTATGTTCGATACCCATTCTATGTAGTTGACAATCCTAATGAAACTAGCTTGGTAGACCTTTGATATTTTATCAAGAGTTGCTAAGGCCAAATCAAGTCTAATTTTGTGTACTTTTTGCATAATTGGTCTAATGCTAGGGTCTAATATGATGTTGTGCTAGACTAGGCATGGGTCTAGGGCTAGAATATCTTCATATGACCAAGCAAAGGATTTAACAATGTTTTGTAGGACCTTGGTGATGTCTTAAGCACATTCAGGCTCCAGTGAGAAACTTAGTTCAAGGATGTTCTTCTAACCATTGTGTGTTGTGATAGAAACCTCAACTAGAGAGTCTTAAGTTATGTCTTCTTCTTCTAAGCCAAGGGATTTTACTAGCTTTTCAGGCCATTCTAGAGGTTTCTTTATCAAGACTATGTTGTCTACAAGATTCTCAGGCTCAAGATCTAGGCAATTAGGGTTGATACACCATTAAACATCATTGTGAGGTCCATGTAGATACAAAGGCAAGCAAATTTACTTCCAAATAATCATACTTTGATCCTGCATGTCAACCAAAAGCATATTAAGTGGAACCTAGATAAAATTGAATAAATAATGCTAAGATGCTATAAAACACATGAAAATCTAATGCAATCAAGGTCATCCAAGGTCATCAATGAGGTTAGGACAATTTGGAAAAGTGCAATAGATGCAAACAAAGGTCAATCAAGAGGAAGAATAAAAAATAAGGCTACAAATGATTAATAAAGATCACAATTTTGCCAATTTTAGGCCTTAGTAGGCCATGATTCTAGTTTAGAGTCTTGGTGGACTATGATGCCAGTTTAAGGCCTTAGCAAGCCATGGCTTCATGGTGATAAACGGTAGTCAGAGAAGGTAAAACTCCACTATTTGATATCATTTAAAGGCTAGAAAAAGATAAATAAAGAACACATAAGGCTGTATAAAGGCTATAGAAAGTTAACAAGGTCAAAAAGGCAACACAAGTCTAAAAACAAGCCAAAACATTATGTAATAAGCTAAAAATTAAGCAAAATAGGATATATATGGTAAATTCTAACTAATATAGGTAAAAAATGCTTAGGTTTTGTCATTTTTAGGCCTTAGCAAGCCATGTTTTGAGGCTACGAGCCTATTAGATGAGTTCAAGCATCAATCTAGGCTATTTCTAGGCTATTTGGACCCAAAAATCAAGTGTTTTAAGGCTTCCATGCTAGGCTCAGCATGGAAACAAGGATCCTTAGCATGGAAACCAAGGAAAATAGGTTTTGGAGTGCTCAAAGGTCCAAAATTGAGGTTCTGAGACCTTCCTAAGGTAGCGCAAGTTTACATCCATCAAAATTAGGCACTCCAAAGGTCTATAAGGTCAAAAAGTAGGTTCTTAAGGCTTTCACCCCCTATGTCCATGCTAGCTAGTGTGGAAGAAAGGGGGTTCATCTTGGAACACCAAAATTCAAGTCAAATGGGATCAAACATGGTCAAACAAGTAGCTAGGACCTAGATCTAGAGGTTGTGCATCTTTTAACTTCATTTTGAGGTACTTTGAGTTGATTTTGAATGTCAAAACACATCAAAATGGCTTCCCCCAATTTTTCCATGTTGAGCATAGTATACGTAGTGTGGAAAAATAGGGGGACACTTTTTTTATAAATTCAGAGTGATTTAGAAACACTTTGACTAAGTTTCTAGGCCCTTGGGGCTGTAGACTTCGATTCTACAAGTTTTTGGTTGATTTCAAGCACGTTTGAAGGCTACTTAAAGGTACTTAAGATCTTCCCCTTGTTTCCACACTAGGGGAGTTACTCTAGCATTGAAGAATGGGGGGAATAGATTTTGGAGATTGAAATGAGATTAGAAAAGCAAAATCTTAAGACTATGAGGTCCTAGGCTTGTCCAGCATAGATATTTGGCTTCTGGGAGTGTCATCTTGCAACCAATAGTGGAAAAGTAGCTTGATCCCATTTTTTCATGTTGAGGGAGTTATTCCAGCATGGAAGAAGCAAGAATCCTAGATCTAGACTAATTCATATCATAATCAACCATGCATGTTACCTTCGAAAGTTGCCAAGGCTAAGGGCTACGTCTCCATGTTAAAATTTGGCATTTTTGAGTACTCCCAAGTGGTCTTTGAGCTTTCCCCCTTTTTCCATGCTAGGACCAGGAAGCTCAACATGGAAAACTAGGGGAAACCATATTTTAGCCATCCAGGATCAATTTCTTAAGGTTTGAAGTATCCAATGGCTACTGCTAGGGTTCTATAGTGAATATAGGGTTATTTGATGTCATTCTAAGGTGTTTAGGAGCTCTAAATAAGTTTAACCCCTTGAGTATCCATGTGGCACAACATAGAGGAAGGGATCCATAGTATGGAAGAATCACACATCCTAGATTTGGGCTAGTTTCAACCTTAATTCATTATGCATGTGTGCTCCCAAGGTTCTCGATGTCGAGGACTAGGGTTTCATGTTAAATTTTGGTAATTTTGAGTACTTTGGAGCATTTTTTGGGCTTTCCCATTTTTTCCACGTTGGGACTAGGATTCTCAATGTGCAAAACTAGGAAAAATCATTTTTTGACCATTTGACATTAGTTTCTTAAAGTTTAAAGGCTCCCAAGAATGTTTGCAAAGTCCTAGAGTGAATGTAAGGTCATTTGTTGATATTTTGAGGCATTTAGGAGCTTCAAACAAGTCCCCCCTTGAGTTTCTACACTTGGCCACATGGAGGAATGGATCACCAGCATGAAAGAATCCTAAATCCTAGATCTAGAACAATTTTAACCTCAATCGATTGTGCATGTCAACCTTTGGGGCTATCGAGGTCAAGGGCAAGGGTTTGGAGTCAATACTAGTTAGTTTTGAAGTCTTCTAGATGGTTTTTGAGCTTTCCCCTTTTTTCCACTTTGGGGATGGTATGCCCGACATGCAAAACTAGGGGGAAAGATATTTTTACCTTTATGCATCATTTTTGAGCCTGCATGTAGGTCTTTGATGTCACTAGTAATGATTATCAATGCTTGGTGTTAAAATTTTGCTATTTGAAAGGTTGATGAGTGGTTTTTGATGTTCCCCCTCTTTTTCCACACTAAGGCTTCCATTCTTAACATGAAAAATTAGGAGGAAAGCTTTTTGGCCATTTGTGATCACTGTTAGTCATGCATGTAGCCTTTTAGGATTGCTAGTGTCGACTGCTAACATTTGATGTCAAATTTTGGTTGTTTCAAGGGACATTATGCAATTTTTAGGCTTTTCTCCTTTTCCCACATTGGGGCTTCCATGCTTAGCATGGAAAATTTTCAGGGAATGGGTTCTTAGCTTTTATGATCAAATCAAGTTATGCACAAGTGTCCATAGGGTTGCTGGTACTAGCCATCAATGTCTAAGAACAAAATCTAATCATTTTGAAGGCTATGAATTTCAAGCTTCCCCCTTCTATTCATGCTGAGGGTAGGAGGTTTAGTGTGGAAGAGGTTTTCCACAAGTAAGAAATTTAGATATAGTCCAAATCGACAAACAATCAACCATGCATGTCAACCTCCAGGGTTGTTGAGACTGATACTTAATGCTAGGTATTAAGATCCATTAGTTTGGAGGGCTCTAAGTGTCTCATTCAATCTCCTCCCTTTCTTCCATGTTGGGCATGATGGCCCTAGCATGGATGGAAAGGGGAATGATAGTTTTATGTCATTATTAACTATTTTTTAGGCATTAAAAATCTCTAAAGGATTTCAACAAGGTCTAGGGATCACCGAGCATTAAGAAATAGTCACTAGACAATCAATTTAGATTATGGTTAGCTTCCCTCCATCTATCCAAGTTGCGGGTATGAGGATCAACATGGAAGAAGCCTACTTTAATGTGGAAAACACTAAATCCCATATTTCAACTAGCTTTAACTAGTTTCAACTAGGTTTGGTGGGGTTCCGAGGCTGTTGAAGATACTTGGAGGGGTTCTAGGTCATGTGGGGTCCATTTTGGGGTCAAACTTGGGCTAGATGGATGTTTGGAGGGTAAGAATGAATGTTCAGCCCCTTCTTCCACACTAGAGGTTACACCCCCCCCCCCCTTCTTCCATGTTAGGCACTATTGCCTCAGTGTGGAAACCCATAGTATTTAGCTTCATTCATGTCTCACCCACTTTTGGCAACCCAGAGTTGGAAAAGGTAGATTTTGGTTATTAAAAATAGAAAAATAGTGGTATTTTAATGACTTTGTAAAATAGGAGGCATGTTTCCATGCTGATCATGGTATCCTTAGCATGGATTTATGGGACTTAACGTTAATATGGTCCTCTAAGTGTCAAAATTCATAGAAAATCTCAACATTGATGCAATTTTTGATTAAGAGAGAAGGTGCAGGGTTGTGTCCACAATCGAGGAATTTAAAATTTTGAAAAGTGAAGTTGTTTTCCACCCAAAATTAATGTGAACTAGAATTTTCCCCCTTTGCACTTTAGTGCACTTGGAGTTATGGTGCACTCAGTTAGCAGCTAGGTTTTCAAGGTGTGCATGTAGGCTTGGAGTTAGCAACTTTTGGTCATAATTTTCATTCTACAACAAAAACACATAGAAGGAGAGCTTCAAGAGAGTTTTTGTGTGGTAGAAGCAATGTAACTTCAACATGGAATCATTCCATCCTTCTAATACTCAGTATAGAACCTTCATCCTTCTCCTTTTCCAACTACACTTAGCATTGAGCCTACCATGGACCTAAAGCAATGTCAAGGAAAGAGTAGGAATCCTATGATCTAAAAGATGGATGAACATGTCCAAGAGCTAGAAGAAGTACCTAGGTCCATCTTCATCCAGGATTCTTCTATTGCTACTCCAAGGTAGGCAGTTCTACCTATTTCGGCCTTTAGTTTTTATGGTTTTTATAGCTTTTTGTTTCCTATGCGTTAAAGCCATTTTCTCCAAATCTACTATAGTGGAGGGATTAAAATAGAATTCTGGTGAAATCCCACCTCCTATTTTGGCTACTTCCATGTAGATCTATAGTCATTTTGTTGCTTTAGCTTTTTTAGATTCGATTTTGAAGATAGGGCTTGCTATTTCATGCTTTCTTCCCAACATTTTGAGGTGTGGACATTTTTTTAGATGTAGGCATTAGGATTTATTAAAATTAAATTTAAAAAAAATCCTACCCCATTATTTTTTATGTAAATTTTAATGGGTTTCAATGGTTTTGGATATTTCCACTATTTCCATGGCTATATGAAATCTAGGTTTTGAAGTTTTTGAAGTTTTGACATGAAAAAGCAAATAATGTTGTGTACTTTTTCTTGGGAGAATAGCTACACATTTGTAAAATTGAAGATTATAGATTTGTAGCCCTTCAATTAGTATTTCTAATTGATATTTCCTCATTTAATTTTAATCATAATGGTGAAGTTATGGTTATTTTCCTAACGTTGCATAGTTAGGTTGTTTGTCCCGCATCTGTAATTTCATATAATTTTGTGAATTTTTTCTAAGGAAACAGCAAAGGTTTTGGCTATTTTCTAATTATGGCTAAGTATTATTTTACTTCAAATTTTCAACAAAGGTTGAATCACTCTAATTGGACTTAACACAAATTTTCAACAAATGTTTTACTAAGCATGTGTAATAAGGATGGTTGTGTTGTTTTAGGATTATTATTCAAATTTACAAATTTTTCTTGCATAAAAAGCAAAGGTTTTGAATTTTTTTTTAAGCATGAGTGTGTAGGTCTTGATTTACGCTTTCAAAAAATGTAGAATCACTCCATTTTGAGCTCAAATGAATTTTTGGTAAATTTTTTACCAACCCTAAGCAAAAAGGGGTAAATGTTAACAGTTAGGGTTTTGGGTAAATGTTTCATGTTTTATAGATATATGGCTATAATTTTTTAGTTTTAATGGTCATGGCTATAAGGTTCATAATTTCAAGATTCATTTCATGGTGGAATCACTAAAATCGAAGCCCAAATGAATTTTTAATGAATTGTTTGGTTATGGCTAGGTGAGCAAGGCAAAATCATTATTGTAGCACATTAACCATTTGGAAATACAAGTGGTTGATGTGTATAGCTTATGTTTTTCTTTTGTCAACATGCAAAACTAATGCTTAATTTTGTTTTCTAGGAAGAGTAAAAGATTTTTCTATTTTAGCAAGCTTTTACTATGGCTACATGGTTTTTTCTAAGTTTATGATGCTTTTTCTAAATTTGTGCATAGTTTAGATGTTTTTTTCAAATTTATGCATGATTTACATAATTTAGATGTTTCTTCTAAACTTTGTGCATATTTTAGATGTTTTTCTCCAAATTTATGCATCCTTTGCATAATTTAGATATTTTTTCTAAACTTATGCTCACTTTTTATAAATTCATGCTGTTTTCTAAATGTATGCATAACTTGCATGTTTTTTTTTTCCAAATTTAGGCATAATTTAGATGCTTTTTCTAGATTTATGCATAATTTAGACTAAGACTTAGTTTTGGGCTATAAAATTTTTGCTATAAAGGCTATAAAATATGGTAACAATGTTTTTATGGAATTGCTTAAGCTAATCTAGAAAAAACATCTTAGAGCTTTTTACAGAGGCTAATTTTACGTCTGACTAGATGTTTCTAAATTTGCTAAGTATTTCCATAATGTAATGCTATACAAGGTTTTAATAATGTTTTCTTATGGAATTTCTTAGAATAATTTAGAAAAACATATTAAAGCTTTTTACAAAGGCTAATTTCACCTCTAGTTAGATATTTTGTCCAAATTTGCTAAGTAATTCCAACTGGACATAATTTTTTTGCTTTGAAAGGTTGTAATAATGCTTTCTTTTTGTGGAATTTCTTAAGCTAATTTAGTTAAAAACCTTAGAGCTTTTTACGAAGACTAATTTTACCTCTGACTAGAACGTTTTTTCTAAGATTGTTAACAAATTTCAATTGGTTATAATGTTTTCATTTTAAGTCATGGTCTTGGCTATGGGTTACTAATTGGCTACATGTTGTTGCATTTTAGGCTAGTTTAGGTCCATGGTGGGCCCTATTTCATTATTTTGGTAGACATTGCCAGTTTAAGGCCATGGCAGGACATCATGCTAGTTTAAGGTCTTAGTAGAACAAAATGCTAGTAGAACAGAATGCTAGTTTAACATCTTAGCAAATGATAATTCTAGTATAATGTCATAGCAGATGGGATTGTGTGATTATCTTTGCCAATTTAAGGCCATGGTAGGCCATGATGCTAGTTTAAAGTCTTAGTGGACCATAATGCTAATTTAACATCTTAGCTAACAGGCTATGAAAAAGACATATATTTATAAGGCTTTTTTGATGTTTCTAACATAAGTAGAAATAAAGAAATGTTATAGTAAATAGGTAAAAATAAAAATTAACTTAGGCTAGATGCATAAAAAGTAAAACAACAAATGCATAGAAAGATATAATATATTACAAAGAAAAAGTAAGGCTACATGGGTATTGGTGCATCTAGTCATAGGGGCATGGGAAGGCTAAGGTAAACTTCACTTGTGCAAATTCTTCCTAATCTTTGCAAGATTAGGAAGTAAGGCCTACTTTACACAACCTTATATTCACCATGTCTATCACTTAAAATGTTAAAAGGGAGTTCATCCCATAATGTATCCCATTGCTTATTGCTATCATCATTGGCTTTCTTGGGTTGTTTCTCTTTGATGAGTGGCGAGCTACCCCTACACTCAACCATACAAATACGAGCGTCTCACGTGCAATCCAGTCAAACTCCAAGGCCTAAGTGCTTATGCACCTTATGAAACACTTAATGTTAATCAATCGTTGTCTTCCTAGACTTACTTTTATTGTCATGGTTGTATGGTTAAGTAATTCTGAGGTATATGATTTTTATAACTTTTATTTTTTTATCGCCTATGCTAAGAGAGGAAAGGGTGAAGAGACTAAGTAACTAACTTTCACTAACTAAGCTTTAATCTTCCTAGCATCAGTATCCATTCCCACTTGTCGTACACACCCTAAACCAGTGCAACACTACTAGGATTACCAAATGCTATTCATTACTGGGTTACCAAGCGTAGCACACATGCTTGAAACGGTCATACTGAATGCACTTAACTAGGAGTTGAGGGCTGAGAGAGATTAATTATCTAAGAAATAATTTAAGCATTTAACATTAATTAAATCCTAATTAGCTTAGTCCATGCGCTGCAAGGTCTATTAGAAAGTTCATCTTTATTTCCGTACACAAATGTGTGCTCAGGTACAACTTGCTTGAATAAAGATCCATTCACTTTGAGACTCCTATTGAGGGCACATGGAAATTATTCTATCTCTGGAATGGTAAAACTGCCAGAGTTTAGCTAAGGGTCTAGATCTAGATGATCTTACAAGGGAAAGCTGCCTCTTATTTATAGACAAGGTGACGGGCTGCGATATCACATACAAGATATCACAGGGGCCGATGCGATATCGCAGATACGATATCGCGGCCTATGCGATATCACATCCCATCATACCCCCATGACTGAATGAAAACTCATCCTCGAGTTCCTTACAAAATATTGGGAAGGTATGGGATTATTGACTTAAATGATATAAGTGGTGAATGGGGTGACATGTGAATGGATCATCATTACAATACACGAAAAAATTTAGTGTTCATGACAACAAGAGTGAAAACTATATACATTTGACATCCAGCCTTATTTGGTAGCTGGGAGAGAAGAGAGAAGAGAGAGAGAAAAGAAGAAGTCTATTGCTACTGACTCCAAGATTGCACTTTTCATTGTTCATCCACAAGCACGCCATAAATCTTATTCCTTGCGTAATTGCTTTAGCACCAGTCCATTCCAAGTGTTTCCTCCATATCCCATCTGTTGGTGTATGATTGCCATCTGCACACACAACACAGTCCTATATTAGCAAGGGTAAATGAATCATAATGCAATTGATACCTTGCTCCAGTGTAAGGTCCATTGGCTGAGTTGTGATATGGCTTATACGGATCTGGAGACATAATACTGGTGACTACTCGAGGTGTAGGGGTTAAGAGAAAAATCAAAAAAATTGGACTAGGACCCCCATGACTGAGAGCAAACCTCCGGTAGTGATAGAATGGAAAAAGATAAGGAATAAGAAAGATGGAGAAAAAGAAAAAATAGCAACGCCGATAAAATGGATGTCAAAGATGGAGATGAATAAAACAAAATAAATGGTAATTACATAAATGTTTAAGGGAATGAAATTAATGGATGCACCAAATAGGAATGCCAGTGGATCCTCCCCAAAGCAGGCTCATGCCCTTAATGCCTTGAAAATCCCACATTCAAAGAGTTTGTAGGCTCTAAGAATGTCATTTGGAGACAAGAGTTAAAGTCTTAACCACAAGAGCTTACCAAAAAGAAAACAATGCATCCACCAAAATATGGACTACTAATACAATCAACAATGAGGTGATAAATGGGGAAAGAATGATGGAAAGAAGAGAATGGAATGGAATNCAAAACGAAAGAGGAGAAAGTGGGAAGTGAGAAGGGACTTAGTTAGAGGGAACATGTTTATTTTAGTTCTATAATCAGTGCTTGTAGCCCAAATGATTATTTCGTCTAAGGGGTGTGCTTTGAATTCTCACTGTTTTTTTTTTTTTTTTGCGTGAGAACCACACAATGCAAAGACTTATTATTTTTATTTGCTCAGCTTCCCGATAATGTGAAAACGTTGGAATGGTAAGAAAACTCAAGAAGAAAGCATCCAAGCACCCAAGAGAATGGCCAGCACAAGTGCATCAAATACCCTTGAAGTCACACCCTTTTCAATCCTTGAGTCCATTCTTAGTTTGAGAAATGCCCAATCACTGGTTCATTGATAGTTATTATTGAGAAAGGGAATGTACAGTTCCAAGCCAAGAGAGACCATAGAATTTTATGGATGTATGGATGAAGTGGACTCATTGCCTACTATATCAAAAGAACCATACCTTAGTATCAACATCATAACTTAAAGGTAAAAACCAAACATTAGCAATCAATGGAATATAATTCATACCACCATCAAGAGCACTTATTAGGTGATGAATCAAACAAAACAATCAAACACACAAAGAAATGAAAAAAGTATAAATGATGTTGTAAAACAAAAATAAGAAAAGTTAAAGAAATTTGTAAAACAAAAACTTAAAAATAAACTGAGGGCTGCAAATGATCAGCATAGGTGGCCATCTCCCCCAGGACTGAATTGGAAGGGAGAGATCTGAAATAGTGAGTGAGATCGTCCTCTCTCAAATTTCCTATGTGCATTGATAATTCTAGGTTCATGATAAGGGTTGGTTGGTTGCACATAGACTAGTATTCTCCTATCGGAGTACTCATTTGGATTTTCTAAGAGTTTCCAACTGCCCTCGATTAATGATTTTAGATTAAGGGTTGGACATTAGCGACACTCTTGCTCCAATGCATCTATGTTTTCTTCGTGGGCGCAAGTCGGTTCCCTAGTTAGTTCCATGCATATTGGCACGTTGCTCTCTTGATTAGCTATCAACCACTAGGTGTTCTCTTGTTGTGTGGTTGCTACATATAGGCACTTTTGTATGTTAACTTCCTGGGCACACCAGTTGCATGCAACAAATGTTGAATGCTCCTGTATGCTATCATCCTCTGTATCACTGTATGTGATGCATGGAACCTTCTTCTTCTCAATCTTTCCATAAGTTTTTTCCTTAGATATTTCCATGGAAAGATCGTAGATTCCTAGGCATGCATTCACGATACTTAGCCATGCCCTTCCCATTATTATTGGAAAGTCCCCCTTATCATTGTTGACTTGTATCACTAGGAAATCAGCTGGGTATGACCAACCACACACAGTGGTAACAATGTCCTCCACCAATCCCAAGGGAATAGTGCTGGACTAGTCAGCCAGCTCTAAGTGAATATTGCTCTTCTTTAGCGGAGGTAGGTTCTAGGCTTTATACATTTCTTGCGATATCAAGTTGACTTCGGAACCTGAGTTAAGAAGAGCTTTACATGGTTCATTCCCAGTGACTTGGAGGTAGATTAGAGGACTTCTAGGATCAAATAATTTCTTGGAAAGATGGCCCACCTTGATCCAGTCAGTGACGGTATGTGTTAACATAACCATGTGCATTGAGCTCTATTTTTGGTTTGAAGGAAGTCCCAAAACTTTATTTGGTACAAAGGTGTTTAGATGTTCAACCACTTGTGATGGTGAGGGCTTAGTTGGATTGTTGGTTCTGAAGAAAGGTCTTTTCAACATAAGATTGTCAAAACCAATTGTGGTTTGAGGATTTGAAGCCCTCGTGACATTAGGTTGCGGTTGAATGGGGAATACCCCTTGCATTTTTGGAGCGGGTAGTAGTGGAGCTATTGATGTAAGAGTCGCGGCTGGGTTTGGAGGATGGTATGGATGTGATGTGCCTCTCCTAAGAGAAGGAGTCCTATAGTACTCCTAAGCTTGGTAGTGACATTGTGGGGTCACATGACCAACAAAGTAACTTGGAGAGATTTGCTACTACATGTAATAGCCATATGGATCCGGTTGCTGGTAGGGTATTATTGCCTTGGCAGTGGCATCCCCCATGACTGTGGGTATTTCCACTGCTGGTGTTGCTCCATAGGTTGTGGTAGAGTTACACTTGGATAATACATTAACGGTTGGTGGAACTACCTTGGGTTACCTTGGGGATAAGGTAATCATTAGGGTGCTTTCCATTTGTTAAGTCATGGGTTAAGTGCATACACCCCAGACTCTTGCAGATGTGAGATTATTGGGCAACATCCCTTAGGATGGTCATATTGACATATCTCACATCCACCATCATTGTCCATATTGGAATCCAAAACCTCTTCAATGATAGTCATTTTACCCTTACCTTTGTTACGTGCATGGTCCAAATCCCTCTTCTTTTTCTTCTCATGGTCACTACTTCGCTCCTTAGACTCCTCTACGATTTTTAAAACGGTTTCAAATCTACTATCTAAGGAGTCACACATTTGATCTACCTTAGCTAACACTTCTGTTGTTAATTTTTGAAGTGGAAAGGTTTTCCTACTCACCAACTCTTTGAGTGATGAGTCATCCTCCTCCTCACAGAATGTCACTCCCCTCTTTCGAGGGGAAATATCACGGTTACACTCTATCGCGCTTTCTCACTTACGTAGATCTCCTTCTTCCTTAGCTACTTGCTCCAACAATATATGAACCTCATGGGACCTAAGTTCAGATAATCTCCTTTGGGCATATGTCCCAAGGGTTCTCCTGGTTTCATGTCTTAGCCCATCTACGAGATGGCATAGTTGATCTCGTTGTGCGTAACCATGGCCTAGAAAATGATGTAGTAATGCATAATATCAGCCCATGAAAACATCCAAGGGTTCGTGATTACCTTTCTTCCATCCTTGGATCTACTTTTGCAAGTTGGACACTCAGGAGTACATATGATATTTATCATTAAACAGTTCTAGCATTGTACTCCACCTTCGAATGGATTGTAGCTCTAAGGACTGGTACTAGCTTTCTGCTTCTTTTATGAATGTCCTTGGGAATAACTTTAATTTTTGCCACTCATTCTCAATCTTCTGCAAGGCACAGGCATCGTGAAATGCCTTTAAGTGGTTCTATGGATCAGCGTTGTATCCCCCCTCAAATCATGGGATATTATTCATGTCTAGTCTCTTGATCCGACTATCTTTTTGGTGCCTTGTAGGTATTCTAACAATCTCCATAATGTCTAACATGCTTCAAGTTGCAAGTAGGGATTCATCATGGTCATTTCTCTCATGGTGTCTGTGATTCCTACGCAGTTCCCTACTTTCCCTTCTTCCATGTCGTGATTCCCTAGAATGCCCTCGTCCTCGCTTTCGACTCTCTCATCGAGGTTTCTCATTTTTCTTACCCTTATGACTACATCCTGATGTTGAAGGAGAGGTTGAATGTTATGATGAAGGGGAAGAGGAAGGAGAACCATTGCCATGACAATGTTTCCTACCTTCCCTTCAGTGATCTTGACCCTGATCGTGATGATGATCAGAATGCTCATCCTTATCTTGTGTTTGTGTTCCCTCATTAAACACTTGGTGTTCGTGGGGATCAGAACCAGGGTTCTAAATCATGGAGTGAAGGCTCTAATACACCACCTCCTCACTATCGTTAGGAGGGGAAACATCATTTTATGAAGAACCTATTGAAATAGGTTCACCACCCTTAATTTCTCTTATGATGGACGAAGTATTATGGGGACCTTTACCCTTCAACGATGTGTGGTAACTCTCTTGCCACAAGTCTCGTTGACGTTGTGCTTCTGTGGGATGGTAGTCCCTTGCATTGTAATCACATGCAATGTACTCAACATATAATTATGACATGCCTATTCATGCAAGGGCATGAAGGAGCATGTTGGGGGCAGCTCTGTCTGGAGGCAACACTATGTTGCCCCCTAAGTCTCTCCAACACAGTTGTTCATCTTGATGGAAGACAAAGGTAAAGTCGGGTATATATTCACCATGATGAACATATACCACACTGAATTGTTGAGGAACTGGCGGATTTTGGTTATGTGCATGGTCCCGCTGACTGTCTCTAGTGTTGGTCATAGGCGGTGAAGTGCTTTTGTGTGGAGAAGAAGACATTTTCTTCTTGTTCGATGCTCTATTTACCGTTATGTTATTTTTCTCTTGATTAACCCTAAGGGTTCGTTTTAGCTCCCAATGATTTGAATGATTTCCTATGTTCTACGTAGCACACAAACAACTAAGTCCTCGGCAATGGTGCCAATGATGAGTGGCGAGGTACCCCTACACTCAACCATATGAATATGAGCATCTCACACGCGATCCGGTCGAACTCAAAGAACTAAGTGCTTATGTGCCTTATGGAACACTTAAGGTTAATCAATCGTTGTCTTCCCAAACTTACTTGTATTATCATGGTTGTATGGTCAAGTAATTCTGAGGTATATGATTTTTATAAATTTTATCTTTTTATCGCCTATGCTAAGAGAGGAAAGGGTGAAGAGACTAAGTAACTAACTTTCACTAACTAATCTTTAATCATCCTAGCATCAGCATCCATTCCCACTTGCCGTACACACCTTGAACCAGTGTAATGCTACTGGGATTACCAAATGCTATTCATTACTAGGTTACTAAGCGTAGCACATGTGCTCGAAGCGGTCGTACTGAATGCACTTAACTAGGAGTTGAGGGTTGAGAGAGATTAATTATCTAAGAAAGAATTTAAGCATTTAACATTAATTAAATCCTAATTAGCTTAGTCCATGCATTGCAAGGTTTATCAGAAAGTTCATCTTTATTTTCGTACACAAATGTGTGCTTAGGTACAACTTGCTCGAATAAAGATCCGTTCACTTTGAGACTCCTACTACAAGCACATGGAAATTATTCTATCTCTGGAATGGTAAAACTACTAGAGTTTAGCTAAGGATCTAGATCTAGATGATCCTATAAGGGAAAGCTGCCTCTTATTTATAGACAAGGCGATGGGCTACGATATCACATACGCAATATTGCAGGGGCCGACGCGATATCGCGGCCTATGCGATATCGCGTCCCATCACTCTTCATGGTTGGAAGCTTCTTCTTAAAGGTCTACTTTGGATCCTTGCTTTATGTCTATGTTGTTGATAGCTAGGGGAACCCCATTATCACCATGAATAATGATTTCACCTCCCTCATAAGGAACATGAATTTCTTGATGGATCAGAGAGGACAAAGTTTGTAATTGAGCCAACCAAGATCTTTCTAGGATCAGGTTGAATCCTAGCATCTCTTCCACCACCAGGAAGTTGGTAGTTATGGGGAATTTCTCCCCTGCTACAAAATCTAAGGAGATGGACCTCTTGATAGTAACCCTTGATCTATTAAAGGGCTTAAGGGTTGCAATGGTTGTAGATTGTATTTGCTTAGTTAAGCCCAAGCATTCAACAATGCTGCATGGGATGACATTAGTTGCAACTCCATCATCAACATGCACCCAATGGATTTTAAACTATCCTATGCATATGGTTATGAATAGAGGGGTTATAGTTACTTCCCCATTTTAGGGATTAACCTTAATTTCACTATTGCAAAATATTAAGGGCATTGACTTCTTCTCCCTTGGTGAGAGAGGAATCATCACCACATGAATGGATTTCTCATTAGCGAGAATATCCTCACTAATGGGGATGGAGGTTAACATTTTGCCTAACACCTCATAATATGTGGTGGAAGTCATGATAAGGTCATACAAGCTTAAAGTTGTATTCTTTTTCTTTAGGGATTGCCTAACTTGGTCCATTATACTAAGAAAGTTTTTATCATTGGCCATGGGATTTTTACCCTGGTTCTGCTTTACTTCCTCCATGCATCCCAAAAAATGCAAAGTTCAACTTTAGGTTGTGGTTGTTGTGGCTCTTCCTCTTTCTTTTAGTTGTGGGTTTTGGTATCCTCTTGTGGCCTATTGGTTGGAGTGGGTTGGGCAGAGGAGGTCATGGGTATAGCCAAAGTGGAAGTGGACTTTGTTGGATCCACTTATTTTCATGCCTCCATATACTTGTCACTCTTATTATCAAGCTTTTCTTATGCTTCTTCCTATGTCTAGCCAAATTTTTTTCGTTTTCAGCCATTAGTTTTGAGGAAAAGTTAGTAGCATTAGCCACCATAAGTGGGCATTGCATAATTAGTTAGGCTATGACTATTTAGATTTTATTGGGTTGGGAGACCTTGATGAAAAAAGGTTTCCTGGGAGGCATTCATAATGGTACTCTTATGATGAAAGGGGATCTTGAGTTGTGGAAGGCTAAAGAAGTTCTTTCATTGTAGAGGGGTACATGAATCATGAGTGGTTCTCTTGTAGGTCTCTGATCATCATCAAAGTTAAATGCTAAAATAACATAGGGGCTATCATTATCATTCAACAAGTCTTTATAGACCTACATCGATTGGTTTTATGATGAACTAAGTTGGAAGCATCTAGGACCAACTCCCTCTTATCTATCATCCTTTGTAGGTCATCCTTCAGCGCAATGTAGAAGTTTGTGTCATGACTAGGTAGCTAGTGATAGTTACAAAAGCAGTCTAATTTGAAGTATTTAGGTAGTTGTGGGTCATCTTTCATTGCCCAAGTGGGGTCTTTGGCTATTTCACATAATCGCTCATGTTTCTTTCAGGAAGCTTTAGACATCTGTTTGGATTGAATATGTCCACTTTTTAATAGTTGGTCTAGTAACTCAAATGGTTTTAATGGAAATATAGTTTATTTGGACTTATCCTTCCTTTTGAAGTTAGGTTCGGTTGTTGTCAATGTAGTGGCCCTAGAGGTTGATGGTTGGTTATTACAATCATTAGTGGGGGACCTTGGATGGATTGGTCTTCGGCCCTTGGTTTGTAGTTTTTGTTTCTTTAATTATAGTTTCTATGGTCATGTTGTTTTATTTACTCTTCTCTTTGTCTCTCCATGCATGTTGATTCTTGTATGCTACATAGGCTAGATCATGACTAGCCTCCACAACATCTTCTATGTTATTTGTTTGGGAAACTGCTTGGTTGAGTGACCTTGGATCAAGGTAGTAGAGTTATGACTTAATAAAGTTGTTCACTACTTCCTTGAATATGGCTAATAAGTGGGCTTCAACTATAAGCTTTGGTATTTCATTCAGCAGACTATTCCACCACTAAATGAATTTCTATTTGGGTTCTAAGGGCCCCTGCTTGAACTTCATGAGTTGATCAAGCATTATGTGGGGCTTCAAGTTAAAGCTGAAGTGCTTAACAAACTAGACAACCAAGTCCTCCAAAGAGGATATGGATCCCATAGGTAATGCATGATACCAATCAAGTGCTTTCCTAGTCAAACACATAGGGAAAATCCTTATGATGGTATGAGGCCATGGCTACAAGAGTAACCATTCAAATCAAAAGATACTAAGGTGAGCATTAAGGTCACCTTCTCCATTATATTTGCTAAATTGGGAAATAGGGACACCAAGACAAAGTATCAAGGGAAATACTATAGGACTCATGGGATCATCTTGATAAAAGTCCATAATCTTTACAATTTGTGTAGAGGCTTTCCACCTCTTCAAATCCTCCTTTAGATCCTAGATCATCTCAAAGGCTATATTCAGACTTTGTGGTGGCCTTGTTGGTTGTAGGATTTTTACATAGGGTTGTGGCATCTGTTGTCAGGCTTATGGCCTCGCTATGGTTGCATGACAGAAGGAAGAGGTTGCATTATGGTTATGGCTTATGGGCCAAACAAAGAAAAGGATGTTTGTGCTTGTACTTGAGGCACAAATGGGGTGTGTGACCCCTGTGTTGCTTGGGGTTCCATGGTGGACCCCACATGAGTAGTTAGTAAATTTGTAATGGTAAAAACCACGGTTGATGGTTTTATATATCAAGACTGTGTTGTAAATGATATTGATGTGCTATAGTTTGTTGTTTCTGACATTGGATGAGTTTGATGTATGGCTATAACTGGCGTTGGATTCACCAAAGTAGGGTAGGAAGGAGTGGAAGATGATGGTACCATGTCCATGAAGTGAAAAAAAGCATTAGAGGAAGATGTTGTGACTTTGGGGGATGTTTGTTGGAATAGTCCTTCTAAGATGTTTTTAGGCTTAGATTCTATCTTAAATTCATCCTTCTCTTCCTATTGTTCCTTAGATTTATGCTTGCCATCTTCCTCTTCCATGGCAATTAATTATGCTAGAATGCTAGCATAGATGTCATTAAAGAAAATTTGATCATATGGTGAAGGGATGTACTCCTTTCCACTCTTGTGTATGAGCTCAAACTCCCTCTTGGCCTTTGCTTCCATTCATGGAATTTGCATGCCTACTTTTGTTTTAGCACAAACGAAGTTATAACAATCTTCATTTATGGATGAAAAATTAGAACTCTCCCTTATAACCCTCAAAGATTTCCTACACTCAATGATGGTAGGGTCTTTGGGATCATAGATCCTCATGGCTTGTTGCCTATGATCCTCACTAATGAGGGTGAAGGGCAATTTGGTGGACTGTTGGAAAAACATGGCTATAGTGCTAATTAAAAATGGGCTATAAAAGGTACAATAGAAGTAAATTTCAATGAATGGAATTCAAAAAATTTTGAAGGAAACAAAAATGACAAAAAATGAGGTACTAACTATAATTATAAAGTGGGAAATAAGAATGGTTTCCCCCCTTACCAAGAATGGAGAGTTCAAAGAGTTGGTTTCAAACCTCACCCAAGTTGGCCTCCCAACTACCTCTACTCTAGGTATGGCGTGGGGGGTAGGGAAGAAGGGGTGAGATAATAAAAATATCACACTTTTTAACTCAATTTTGATGAGGAGGAAGGCTAAAAACCAAAGTGGAAAGTTTTGGTTTTCCTACTAAAAATTGGTTTTAGCAGGATGCTAATTCTCTTAGCTTGGAAAAATAAGGGGAAGCTAACTTTGAGAAGTTTGATAATTTCCAAAAGGGTTACATCACCCACTTTAGAAACTAAAACAAAATTGGTAGCAAAAAAAGGATGGAAAGGCTTCAATGCTAGCCTTAGAGAAAAAAATTCATAGCAAGTGCTATGAAAAGTCATCATCCAATCACTTGCAACTTTCACATTGTAGTTTTGGTCACAGGGAGGAAGGGGTAGTGTTGATATTTTAGAACTTTTAGCTACAAAAATATTAGAAAAGGCCTTCAAATTGTAATGTTGGTTTTGGAGAAGTTGGTGTTAAGCCTCTTCCATGATGGGCTCCCCAACTACTTCTATGTTGGATATGGCAAGGGGGAAGAAGGGGGTCAGATAATGGGAATCTCACACATCCTAACTCATTGTTGACAGAGGGAAGGCTAAAAAATAAATGTGGAAGGTTGGTATTTCTTCTCTAAAATTGGTTTTAGTAGGCTGCCAACTTTCTTAGCTTGAAAAGATGAGGGAAAGCTAACTTTCAAAAGTTTGGTAATTTTTAGAAGGGTTGAACCACCCACTTTAGAAACTAGAGAAATTGGCTATGAAATTCATAGCAAGTGTTGTGAAATTTCAGCACCATAACCACCTATAACTTCCATGTTGAGGTTTCTTCTATAGGGGGATTTTGGTAGCCAATGGTGATAAGGAAATACACCAAAAAAAAAAAACAATGTTGGCTTTAGAAATTCATAGTAACTGCTATAAAAATTTCATAGCCCAAACACCTACAACTCCCACGGTTGGGTTTTGGAAGCAAAGGGTGATGAACTGTAGTGTTGATTATGAGAAAAATTCAAAGGTTTTGTCTAAAAAAAATAAGGAAAAGCTTGCAAATGACAACATTGGTAATGGAAAAGAACAAACTTGGTCACAGAATGTAGGAAAAGGCTCTTCTTTTAGCGCCAAGAAAAAATGTTGCTAGAAAAGTCAAAGATCCTTAGTGTAGCAGTTCCTCAACCCATGAATCCCCAAGGTCTCTATAGAAAACATGGGATTTGAGGCACCCTAGTTGGTCTAATAGATCAACTAGGGACATACAGAATGCAAAGCATGGTAATAAAAGAAAATGGAATGCAAAACTAATAGTAGATCTGAATAATTCACAAATAATAAACAAATGTATTTTGTACAAAAAACCAAAAACTTAAAAATTTATTGAAAAAAATAAAGAATAAGTTAGAGAAAATGTGTACAAATGGTGCCTGAATAAGCAGCCAAGGGGATGGGTTCACTAGTTCAAGAGTTCAAAGACTGTTGAAGCTAATGCAATCTATTCCAGAATCTTAGTGCTAAGCCACTCTTAATGCTTTCAAACCTTCCTCAGTTACAACTTTAGATTTGCAATGTTGGCTATGGTGGGGGTTAAGAAGTGTAAAAAATTTAAGTTATCCAAATGCTCTATGTTGGCACCTAGGAATCCCAAGAGTGTAGTGTGAAGCTTGAAAATTCAAAATTCCCAAAGATGGTTACAAGGCCATAAGGTCATAGGGTGTCTATACTAGATTCAAGAGAATACAAGTGTGGAAACTTATAAGAAACTCTCAAGTGCTTGAGAATGCCCAAGGCTAGAATTGTAAGCAATTTTATGTGCAAAAATGCATGTATACCAATGGTCGTAGATTGCAAAAAAGTGTGGAACCTTGAAAAAAATGTTGAACTGCTAAAGTATGTGTAACTGCCAAAAAATGTTTCAATACCAAAAGTTATTGAACTTTTGGAAAATTGCTCAACTATCTAAAAATTGTGAAACCTGTAAATGGTGTTTGAAGTTGGCTTTTATAGGTTCTTTGGACCATGAATGGGGCTACAAAATGATTGGAAGTTGGCTATACAATGGCTACAAATTGGCTATAAATTAGTTGCCAAATTTAAATGAGATGGATGTCCAAATTTTTGGGGTTACATTACATAGTAAGTGCTTCCCCCCATGGCCATTCTATTTACTATAAATAGTAACTAGGGCACACCTTCCACACTAGAGATGAATCTTCCATGCTGAGCTCTCCACCATGCTTGCTGAAGTGTCTGGTCAATGTTAAAGTGCATGAAGTGTTAAAATCTGGGTATTATGGCTTCCACGCTGGGAGATGCAATTTTCAACATTGGGGGTAAAGACTCCACATTGGGGGAGGGGGGGGGGGGGGGG
>MNCI01013003.1:500199-515310 GCA_015680685.1 Gnetum montanum
AAGAGCAATCTAAAAATCCCAAAATTACTTGCCAAGGATGATACTATCTAAACCACTAGCTAAGCAATTTAAACAAAACAAAAAATAAAATACATAAATCACAAGACCATGACAAAGAGGCTGAAATCTTTACTCTAGCAAGACATCTTACAAGCAATCGTTCACAATTTCTTCTGTACAAAGCTCTTCTCAAGACCCCAAGTGTGTCTCCAAGTGAGAGCTCAAGTGTGATCCCAATGTCTTCTCAAAAGTGTGATGTATGAGACCTAATGTGATGATCCTTCCTCCTTGACCCCTGAAGCCTTTTTATAGGGTTCAAAGGTAGGTAGGGAAGTTACATATTCAAAAATATCTCACCTAACTTCTCTCCCAAGTAACTTGGCCAACCAATTAGGAGATTACCTGCCCAACAAGTTAGGAGGTTACTTGCCCAACAAGTTAGGCAAGTTACAACAATTTTGGGTGGTTGTAACCACCATAGAGATAAAAATGCTGCATCTGACACGTGTCTCATTTAGTTAACAAGTGGCCATTGTAGAGATAAAAAGGCTATAGTTGACAAGTGGCCTTTTTAATGGTTACAAACATCATGGATTAAGGCCAGGAAGTTACAACTTCCACATAAAATTTCAATTATATAAATAAAAGCTATAGTTGGAAATGTCCATAAATCCCCCTTTTTATAAAATAGCTATACATATAACTTTATATATATATATTTAGGAACGACATAAAGGTCAATATATAGAATTTGATTATCTATCTCCCCTTGGCCATGCTACAGAATAATTTGGAGAGGCTTGTGCGGCCTTCTTTACTAGCAATTAGACGAAAGTCCCTCTTCATTCCCACATATTTGGCATATTTCTAATAAACTAGACCTTCACTCCCTTGAATAACTGCATCATGAGCATCGATCTCTTATCCGAACTCATTTTCAGAAGGTTTCATAACGTTTTGTTGTAGCATTTATCAGCTCCTAATTGTGCAATTCTCTTTGCTGCGTAAGTCATCCAACCCTCAGGCCTCAAGCCCCAAACCATTTCTTCTCACGCATTTCCCACACGATGTCAGAAACTCTGAAGATTGGTGCAACAGCGGGGGACTCGCTCTAGACTCAACAGCACTAGATTGCGGCCGCGGCCAGGCAGAGACGAATGTTTTTTATATCCATTTTCATGAATGTCGCGGCCGCGTGTTTCTATCAGTATAAATAACATCGTGCTGGTGCCGCTGCCGCCCTCTCCACATCTTCTACGTCCGCCATGGCTACGTGTCGTGCTAGTGCTACTGCCTATTTTTCATCTGCCGCTGTGCCTCTGTCCTCCGCTCGCGCGCTGTGGAGCAAGGCCTTGGCCCTGACTCGCGCGTGCATGCTTAGCACCACAGAAATTATCAATAAACACAGGTGTAGCTACCACTGTTGTAGGAGTTCCCTCTTCCAGTGCATAGGAAGGTAAGTAACGCATCCGATGATGGAGGGTTTTGTCAAGATCAAACCCTAGGCACTGTCTCACGCGTTTGGTACATGTCTCATTCTACAAAATTTTTGGGCTATCGTCTCTGGTGCCGCCTACAAGATTTTTTTTGGCCACTGCGCCAATTTTGAACTCTATTAGTCACGACGCCGACGCAAGAAGAGGATCGCGCCATCTGTTAAGAATGACAGGCATTGCTGGTCTGTTCGGAAAAATGCTAGCATCATGCAAATTTCCTGTCAAAACCATCACAGCACCACAGCATGGATTTGGATCGAACACAACAATTCAACACATGAACATCATTTTTACTTCCAATTTTAAGCATAGCAAATCCTTGTTTCTGCTCTGCTCTGTGCAATGGTTTTCTTCTGGCGGCATTTTGCATAGGGTTTCAGTGATTTCTGTCTTGTGGTAGAAAGATTTAAATTTTGGATTTTAGCACCAATGTATGTGCCTGGATAAGTTAAGGTTTTGGTAGTGTTCATGATTCTAGGCTCATTTTTGTCTGAATGCCAACAAGGGATGAAATCCCATGGAATGGTAAGATTTTTCCATATGGGCAACATGGTCCTTGGAAGGAGGCTCTACAAATTTTGTGTATTGGTTGGTTCAAGGATGCAANGTGATGAGATAAAGAAGCTATACCATGCTTATTTCATTTGATCTATTGATTACATCGATTGGATGTTCAAAATAGTGGTAGTACCTAGGAAAAATAGGACCATTTGTATTTGTATCGAGTTCCAAGACCTTAATAAGGTAACCATTAAAGATGATTTTTAATTGCCTAGTATTGATCAACTCATTGACACTATGGCAAGCCATGCCTTACTATCCTTCATGGATGGGTTCTCAAAATACAATTAGGTTAGAATTAACCCAAAGCATCAACTCTACATGATCCTCATGATTCCTTGGAGAACCTTTTATTATACCATGATGTCATTTGGTCTAAAGAACATAGGTGCAACTAATCAACAAGCTATGATCTACATTTTCAATGATTACATGCTATGGTTATTGAATGATTATGTTAATAACATAGTAGTAGAGTCCAAGATGGTTAATGACCATGCATATGATATAAACCTAGTACTCAGATGATGTCTCAAGTACGAGCTCAAACTTAATCCTAAGAAGTGTGTCTTCGGCATTAAAACTATCAAGATGCTTGGTTTTGTAGTATTTGAGGTAGGGATACATCTCAATCCTAATAAGGTTAAGATCATAACCAACTTGGCAGCACCTACTAAGCTTAAGGAACTAAGAGGATTACAAGATACATTTCAATTTATTCATAGGTTCATCTCAAGACTTACAGATAAGCTAAAACCCATGAAACATTGGCTTAAGAAGAGAGTCCACTATGAGTGGACTCACCAATGCCAAGAATCCTTTGATAACATTAAGTAAGAGTTGGTCCAACTACCCATCATGTATCCACCTCAAAATGAAAAATCATTTTACATCTACCTTGTAATCTCTAACATGTCCATAGCCTCTCTACTCTATCAAAAATTAGATGATGGAGCAAAGTTAGCCATTTATTACTTGAGCCATGCATTGATAGCCTATGAGACCTAATACATTTAGGTTAAAAATTATTATTTGGCCTTATTCTTATCTCCAAAGAAGTAAATATATATCTCTTTAGGAGCCAAGTCAACATCATATGTAAAGACAATGTACTAAGGATCATAATAACTAATATATACGAGTACATGAATAGCCTGGTGGAAGGTCATAGTGGCTAAGTTTGACCAACGTTACCCCTCCCAAGCCTCAATGAAAGGTTAAGCTATATCCAATCAACTCATAACTTCTGCAATTGAGGGCAATGTAGCCATAAATCTTAAATTCCCTAATGAGCATGTCAACATTGTTAATGAGGTACCCAAGGGATATGAGACCATTATGCACTTTAACAGAGCTTCAACTACCCATGGAACAAGTGTTTCCACCATTATAACATTATCCTCTAGTGAGATCCAACTTTTACTTATCATTTTCAATTCCCATGTACCAACAATGTACCAAAATACAAAGGGTTAATCAGAGGAATGATGTCAACTCGTAATTAAGGAATCACATGTTTAATTATAAAAGGTAATTTACAACTTGTGGTTAACCAAGTAACTGAGGTCTACATGTGCAAAGCCAAACATTTACAACATTCTTGTAATCTACCAAAAAAAGTCACACTACAATTTATAGATATTGGTATATAATACATGCCCTAAATTGAGAACACCTTAGTTGATGCCATTATAACCTTAGCATTAAGTGTGACATCAGATTTATTTAGCAAGTTACCTTTCTTGATGAAGAACTATTCATTTTCCTTCACACAAAATACTAAAGGTATCTCTATAGCCACTATTGATAATGTTCCTTAATAAGAGTGGTATCACAACATTAAGTATTACCTAATGAATGGCTCTTAAAAGGACATTGTACATAAATGATTAAGACAATATGCCTTCATAGCCAAGAACACATTATGTCAAAGGTCATATGATGGCATATTATCAGTATTCTTGGGTAAATTAGAAGCCCAAATAGTCCTTAACTAGGTTCATGAGGGCATATGTGAGGGACATATAGGACCTAGAGCCATGTTTGAAAAGATTAGATTATTAGGATACTATTAGCCTAATATTGAAAACCACTACCTATAGAAGGTTAAAAATTGTTACATCTATCAATGGCACAACGACTTAATACACATGCCACCAACTGAGCTACACACAACTTAGATCACATGGTTGTTTTAACAATGGAATTGACATTCTTGTACCTATAATGCATAAGTCTTCAATAGAACATAGCTTCATAATAACCACAACTAAATATTTCACAAATTGAGTTCAAGCTATTCCTTGGAGGAAAACTCAACAAGTCTATAAATTCGTAATAGATAACATAATGTTCCATTTTGGCTTATCCTTAACTATACTTCTAGATAATGGACCATAATTCAATAGCCAAGAAATGCAAAACTTTTGTCAACAATTAAATATCAAATATTTCTTTTCATCACCATACTATTCACAGGTGAATGTACAACCCAAACTAGCAAACAAAGTTATTATAAAACTCCTTCAAAAGATACTAAATAATGGCAAATGCAAATGGCATGAAGAACTCATGTATGTAGTTTGGACCTATAGGACAACCTTTAGAACTACAACTAGAGCCATCCCATAGAGCCTTTTTTATGGTTCTAAAGCTTTTTTGCCTCTTTAATTGCAAGTTCATCATTAAGGTTATCTCTATATGACTTCATCAATAATGAGCATAATAAGGAGTTACATACCATTGGCCTCAATTTGGTGGGGGAACAACATATACAAACATTGATCAACATCAAATAATATAAAGATAGGTAGAAACAAAAAAATCATCATGATCTAAATAGACAAAAAGTTAAGGCAGAAGACCTTGTTCTTAAGGTCATTCACAAACATGTGGACAATTTCTTAGCCAATTAGAAAGAACCTTTCTTGGTCACCAAAGCTTATAGAAATAGAGTATTTAGACTAGGGAACATGAATGAAAATGAATTGACCATTCTAATCAACCATTCGTATCTCAAACCTTACCATATCCAACATCAACTTCTTTACTTGTAGCCTTTGTTTGCCTTTGTTTATAGGTTTGAACAAATGATTAACATCAACAACCTTTGTAGCCTATTATAAGAGAGCCTATGTGATCTTTTATCTCTCTCTTTTTAACATCTCAAAGAACTACATACTTTGTATGAATATATGAAAAAAAATACAGATTTCTCATATTTTACCAATTGTAACCTATGATGACCTATATCTACTTGTTACCTCATGTAGTCTTATGTAATCTCTTGTAATCGCATGTATTATTTAACTTGTTTTCTTATCCTCTAGAAGTTGTTCTTGTAAGATGAAGCCTAAAGCCATTACATAGGTGTGACTAATTATAGTAGTGAGTCACCATGTGATCTCGATATACAAGATTTAGTTAGCTTGTGTAACTATGTCAATGGAGCTTACCTCACAGCACTTCTATTACCCCTCTTGAACTACAACCCTCTAGCCAAACTATAGCCTTCCTTACCTTGCTAACAACGAAAACCTATGTTTGGCATTCATGCACCATGTTCATGTAACATCTCTTTTAACATGCTCCACCATCAAGTTCATTAAATATAACACATCTCATTCAATGAGAAAACGAAACAAAATTTGGTGAATGTAATGAAACCTAATGAAGGTTTCACCCTAATAAAAAATAGGCAAGCAAATTACTAAGATAGGTAAGAGGCCAATGAAGCCTAAGGTGAAATGAATGACTAAAAATAAACAAAGAGAGGAGTTGAGTGACCAAAGAAGCTTAACAATGAAGTGTCGGTTCCTCTAACACATTATTGAGTAACTAATAGTTTGAGCATGAAGCATGAAGAACTTTTTAGCTAGCATACATGTCACTGCAACACTAGATCTATGATGTCAGCATTTGAAATCTATGTTAGCCCATGTGAACATATTTTGATAACCAATATACTCATCATCTTATCCCAAACTTGTGACATCATATTGTAACCTTATTTCATCATTGTAAGGATTCCTTGGCATGATTCGATAGCTACTGAATTGAGAGTGGAGAGGGAGCATTGATGATGAATCGGCGGGATGCTTCACATTCTTTATTGATGTCTCTCGAGTCAATCCTCCAAACATCAATAAAGGAGGACTAATGAAACACTGCAAAGAAAATTCATGTGACAAATAAAAAGGTTTTAAAGACAAATTTAGATTATAATTTGATGGGAATCTAAAGGTAGAAACAATTATCTTATTTTCCCATCAAAAATCCCACCCTATGGACTTTTTCTAGTAAAGTTTTAGATAATTTTTAATGTATAAGATGAAATTTATAGCCCGCAAGCTTGAATTTCATTTATGCTAATGTATAGAGGTCCAAGATTGTAATACATTACCAAAATTTGATAGCAAAAGCTGAAAACGTTGGTGGCCTATACATTGAAATCTAGGCCATGAAAATAGCCCAAATATGCCACCAAATTTGGTAGGAAAAGCTTCATACATTTATGTCCCATACACTAAAATTTTGGATGGTGAAGAGTGCCATATACATTGGTATTTCATGTCCAAAAGGTTAAAAATGTTGGTATATCATATGCTGGAGGTTTTGGTACTTTCCAGGGAATGTCAAACATTTGGCAAAAAATTGGAAAATTAATGAATGTATGGCCTATTTAAATTAAAGTTGTCACCATTTTTAGAAATTTTGAATCATTTGCATTCAAGCTAAACATGATACTTTTAAAGTAGTGCAAACATTTGAGAGTCCCTAGTCATTTCTCACCAGTGCAGATCAATGTAGCAAAGAGACCCTATGGTAGATGAAGTTCAAGAGCATATCGTTGGAGAGAGACAAGTGTAGATTGGATTGTAGAATACACCTTATCATCTACATTAGACTTCAAGGATATTTTGAATTCTCAAGTGTTCAAATCTCATGATTTGTACTCTCTTAACCATTTTCTTTACACAAAATTTTTATAACATTTAATACAAAGTTTGCAAATTTATTTATTTACCATATTATTTTTGCATCTCTTTGTTATCAAATTTGGTGCTCAAATTACCATTTCATTTACATTTTTTCATACTCAATAATAGATTTCTAAGCTCTCAAGCAATGGAAAAGATCATTTGAGATTCTTTGGATCCTTTTCACAGCCCATGGATCTTGATGTTAAACTATTACATGTTGGGATTTTTAGTTTTTCATGCACTAAATTTTCTAGTCATTAAATTTCTCTAGCATGTTGTGAAGTTACATGGTATTCATTTCAATATTGTTAGTAACACAGACTCAAAATTTACAAGTCATTTTTGGAGATCCTTTTAGAAGATTTTAGGGACAAAGTTAAATTGGTATAGTGCATATCATTCCCAATCTATTGGCCAAATGGAGGTGGTAAATAAATCCGTACTAAACATATTGAGATGTTTATGTGATGAATAGCCAAATAGGTGGGAAAACTTGTTTTCTCATATTGAATTTTTGTATAATAATGCTTTTTCATGTTTCTATTGGCAAAAGCTCATTTGAGATGAACTACGAGTTTTGTCTAAAGATGGTGGACACTTTTAAGAGTTTTGATGATGAAGCTTCACTTAGTGCTACTTCTATGCAAGAGATGAGGGATTTCCATGTACAAGTAAAATTAGATCTAGAGAAGAAGGCTAAAAAGAGAGTCCCCAAGAGGAATGAGGGAAAGTGGAAGTCTAATTTTTCTATTGGTAACTTGGTTTGGGTGCACTTAAAGAATAAGAGGTTGATAGGGGTGAATTTCTCCAAATTGAAAGCCAAGAAGATGGGACCTTTCAAAATCAAGACTAACATTAATGACAATTCTTTTGAGATTAATTCACCAAATGATTTTGGTATGTATTTTGTAATTAATACTTTAGATCTTATGCACTATCATGGACTAGTTGATGAGAAGACCATATAGGGTAGCATCAATGAGTTGAAGGGGGCTATTGATTAGTCCAAGCCTTCAATGAAGAGACAGATAATCGTACTCAAGAAGAAGAAAGCTTCTAATACTCGAGAAGTCAAGAAACATCAATATTTAATCCATTGGAAGGATCAATTCACTAATGAGGATGTACAAGTCCATGAGACCAAACTTGTTAAGTGGGGAATCACTTCTACCCCTACTCCGTTATTCATATGAGTTTACTTTATGAAGGATGGAAGAGCTGGTGTAGGAAGACCTCTTCTAATTCCCTTGTTCTTTGTTATGTGTGTGTTTTTATAGGATTTTGGACACTAGAGGGGATGTCTTGAAAGTTCATGAGATGTCTTGGTTAAGCTTGGAAGTGACTAGAGATGACTTACTATTCAAATTGACATCTTAGGTGAGATGTATTAACTATGAAAACAACATCTCAAGTGCAACATCCCACTAGAAGCTAATACATCTTAAGTGAGACATCTCCACTGTAATTGAGACATCTTGAATCCAAATGAGACATCCTAGAAAAATAGTAGACATCTCAACTAAGAGCTAGATTTCATAGAAGACATCTTATCAAGGTTAGAAACCACCTGAATGGATGGGGAAACTTCAAAAAACATCCATCCCAATTCAAGAAATAGCTAGAGCACAATAGAAAATGATGAAAATAGCTAGAGAGAAGATGGAAAGACTTAGGAAACATATAGAAAACCTTAGGATGAGTTGAGAAAAGGTTCATAGGATTTTTATCTTTTTGTTGAGAAAACCTTAGGATGAGTTGAGAAAATCTCTTGAGAGTGGAGAGGTAAGTAAGAGAGTATGGGCAATCATATTACATAATTGGAATTAGTGATTATAGCTTCAAGATTAGCTTGTGGCGTGTTGCTCTATGTATTCAATTCTCTTGTATCTCACTTGTGAGTGGAAGATCTCAATTCTCAGATATGGGAGAGATTTCTATTAGTTTTATCTTGCCTTGAGAATAGCCATTGTGTGGTTGTAGAGGCTCATGCTCTACAATATCATTTAAGTGTGATAGGTTTTGGATGTCTATGGGTTGTGGAAACCCGATTCTAATCTTCTAATTTCATTAATTAAAAATAGCTAGTTTTCTTATTTTATAGCAAATAATGTTGTCTTTTCATAATATCTAGATTTAGTATTTGAAGGTAATTTAATTATGGAGTGAACCTTCTCCATGTTACTAAGTATTATGATACTATGCAAACCAAGTGAGAACACTACTAGAATTACCAAGAGAACGTATGTCTATGCTTGAAACTATCATGCTCATTTTGAAAATTCATTGACATGTATAAAAAATGAAATATTATGCTAAGATCATTTAAAAATAAAAAAATAATTAAAGAAAATTACTAAACTATGTCAAGTGTTGCAATGAAGATAAATAGATCTTGAACTTATTACCATTATGAAATTATGTTCAAGTACATCATCACTCAAATAAGACTTCAAAACATTTAGTTAGTTCATGTTGTAGGCACTTAGTGAAAATTTATAACTTTCATGAAAATAAACTACAAAGGCTTCATTACACTATGATCAAATAGTCTCACAATTGTGGTTAGTGCATAAATTGATATAGCCATTTATTATCTCTATATGAGCATTGATGCATCAAGGGATCTAATTGTACATTGACGTTGTAGAGTTATAATAGTTGTGTTAATATAGCAAACTAAATCATAACTTAGTATTAGTTATAATTTACATACATATTTTCATCGTACAAATTATCCCATTTTTTAGTTCCATATCAACTGTAATCTAATCCCATTCTTACTCTACTAAGTGATTTTTCCATCCATGTAGAAATGCCTTATGTGCAAATATTATGTTTCATTATGTATGCCATATTTAATTTCTTTCTAATAAAATTAAAGCTTTATTTATTTTTTTACTTTTTTATCATTTTTCCAAAACCTTTTCTTTAACAATTTTTCAATCCTATTCTAAATTTATTACTAAATTCAAATCTTAAATATCCTATTGTTATAGCCATAATTTTCCTTCATGATGACATTCTTATTATTCAATTTTTTGGATGATCTCTTCTAAGATCTTATTCTTATTTCTTCTATTAAATAAGAAATTAGAAATTGATATATTATATTGGTGTTGAACAATGATGAGTGGTGAGTATATTCAACATCTAATCATACAAATCTATGAGTATACACAATAGATCCTATCATAATTTATAAAAAGGATAGGTTGTATGTCTAGAAGTAGTATATACAAATAATAGGTTATTATATTCTTGGTCACTTTTATACTGGGCACAAAATTTATGGTTAAACATGAATATGATAATGGTTGATGATGTTGTTTGGTCCATTTTACTAAAAATAGAACTCACAAAAAAATCTAACCAAATCCTACTAACTATGTGAATAATACAAAAATTCTATAGCGATAAGCATCTAATCTAGAAACCCATTGCCATACTTCTAGATGCATGCATCAACTATTGAATAACTAAACTCATTAACTATTGGATAAACCATGTTAACTAGTCACTAACCAAAAAAGATAATTTTCTTTAGTTTTTGAGGTCTTGACATACTTACTAAAATTACTAATACAATGATAAATATAAATGAAAAAATTATAGAAAATTAACTATTTAATTTCATAAAATATAGTGAATAAAATATAAAGGAAAATAAAAGTCAAAGTGCTACAATATGATAGAATCATTCTTGATTTCATTACCAAAACCTAATTACATCTAGGCATAACTAGTCAAATGATAACCTTGGATAATTAACTCAAACATACACTATGCAAAATTATTTGGGACAATAAACTATAAGAGTTTTTTTATAACTAACTAAAAGTGATGATGTCCACTAGGGAGCACTGCATATATATATGGATGATTTTTTTACTTACACCAATATCAATGCACATACTTATTTAAGGTTTTGTTTGTGCATATTGCTATGTGTAAATGTGCATAATAATCTATACTAACTTACATGTGCTAACGTATCCAGTCAACACAAAATTTAATGTTATATCATACTTACATGATTGACAAAAACTTATCCTTATGTTATATAAAAATGAATGAAGCCTAGTTATAGAAATGATATGATAAAAAGAACTTGGCTTGACTAACTAATGTATAAGTATTGCATTACATCATATTATGTGAGTAGGTTAATTACAAAATTATGAACATCATGACTTTATTGTAAAAGAATAAATCATTATAAGAAAATGAATTTACAATGGCTAATGATAAGCACAATTCTAGTGACATTGACTTCTTACCACTATTTTTTAGATGTTGATTAATTGACAAGAGCTTCATTCATCTATGGATCCCTTACTTTTCAGGAATGATTGGCAAGATTAGCAAGAATGGAACATCCTATGGAAATAACAAGTTGAGGAAGATCTTATTGGCCTTTATGAACCAAGTAGTAAATAATCGGTGCACAACATCTTGAGTCAAATTGTGCTACTTGTATTTTTTTAAGTTCATTCACTATTCTATTTAGTTTTTTCATCATGTCAAGCTAGTTTTGGAACCTACCCTTGTAAAGTTCCTTTGCTTGTATCTTTATCTAAAACTGCTACTTTGTCTTATTATGAATTTGGCATTCTTACTCATATAAAGTATAGGTTAATTCTACCTTCTTTTCTATCTCTAATTAGCACTTTCCTTTTGTGAGAAATTCAAGAATGGAGCAGTATAGGTTGTTGTATTTCATGTATTATTTTACTTCCTCAATGTTCATATTCCTTTATTTGACCTAAATGCTTTTAATACGGTTCATGAAATTAAGGAATGCTTACCAAGGAAGTAAATCTCAATCATGATCTATATTAGTTAGTTTGTCCTTTAGTTCCTTCAATTATTTCTCATTTAATTCCTTTTGAAATATGACTTCGTCTCTATAATTATGACATACCATTCTTGTATGTCATAGAAAACATGAAATATATGTTATATTAGACATTATACATAATAATAAAATATACCAAATATCAAATATATGTAACATTCGACATTATGTGTAAAGAAAATAATAACGAAAATGTAGAAAGAGAAAGAAAAGAATGCTTTATTGATTTGGAATGGAATATCTAGATCATGCTTTGAGAGTGTTCCTTGGGGTTTTCTTCCTTTGGCATCTATCCCTTAGAGACAATCCAACACTACCACCATGGTTAGGCCTATAACTAGCCAAAAGGGATGGCCAATCCACTTCCTATCCTACTTCACCCGACTCCTATGACTTTCCTATACCAGCTCTACCACTCCATGATAGCACAACCTCTAAACCTGAGTATAAATGCTTTAGGTAAAATCCCCAGAGGTTACCTCAAGAGACATGTCCACTATTATAATGCACCCAAGTCTCAATTACAACTACCCTTTTGGATATTGTTAAGATAATGATAACACTTGTTATGAAGAGGGACCATTTTTGTCATGCAGTAGCATCATTTGGGACTGGGGGAGATTACAATAATAGTTCTTGATTATCTTAATCTTCTATTTATTATTTTATCATTCTATTATTTTCAGAACTAATTAATGTTGCAGTTGTCTCTATTCGAACATGGATATATCCTCATTCTTTATTACTAGCCTAAGTACCTTTAAGTTTTCCTTATTTATGCTTCATGTGTTAGACATATCCCTTATATGCATAATGCTCTATTTGAATCTTATCTAGTGCTCTATTTTCAATAGAAATGTCCTTTACATATTCTTCCAATTTAACTACTCTTTTCAAGAGTCTAAGATTCAACATAGGTTTTAGATACCTCCCACACAACACACTCCTTTAGTTCTAAGGATTCCTAGTTAGTAGCTTATAAGAATATGTTCTTCTCTTAAGAAAACATCTTAAGATTTTTTAATGTAATACAATAATTTAAACTATTTTTTTTTTTGAGAGAATGTTCGGGAATGTATTACTGAAAGAATGGTACACGACTATACAAGTACAAGCGGGGGTGGCCCACCCCGAAGAGGGGGGGGCCCGGAAACCTAGAAAAGATCACGTGAAAAACCCGGTCGACCTCCAACATGGCGGCCGAACCACGGAGCAGTACAGACGTTCAAAAACCCCCCAACATGGGGGGGGTGCACCCCCAACATGGGGGGGGGCGCGCAGCCACAACGCTAAAGTAAGGGGGGGAGGACAAGAGGGGGGGCACAACCCCACAACAACGACGAACCCAACAGAAAACGAGGGGGGAGGGGCTAGGGGTGGGTCGACAGCTGGTGGTAGGCACACCGAGGCAACTCCAACTCGTGGAGCAGGTCCAGGGTGGCACGATGGTCCTCGGTGTCCACGAAGTTCACGGCCTATTGAAACCCCTGCAGAAGAGCCTTGTGCCTATGCCGGTCCGGCGAAGAATCCCCCGCATCCGGGTGGAATCTAGCGGACGTGCACCGGATGTGCTGTCTGAGCTCCCCCCAGGGGCTCTCACAGCTAATTCCGAGGATGCTATACGGGCAGCGCCCCCCCCCCTGAGCCACTGGCGGGCGCTGTGCTGATGCGCCCAGTCGAGTTGCCATTGCCGTTGCACCTCTTCCTCCTGCAGACGTTCTTGCTCCTCCCGGGCCGTCGCCTCCTGGGCCTGTCGGTCCTCCTCCTCCTGGCGTAGCTCCTCTCTAATCCAGTCCCGGAGCTCATCCGTGAGCTGGGCACGCAAGGTCTCCATTGCGAGCGTATGCTGCTTGTTCAGCTACTGGGCTTGTTCCTGGAGCTGGGCATCATGGTCGGCGCGCCACTTGGCCAGGGCCTCGGTCCACCGACTCTCCAAGGATCATTGCTCAGCCTCCCGAGCCGCAGCAACCACCTGTTGAAGCTGCACCTCCCAGTGCGGGGGGCGCTGGGGGGGGGAGCGAAAGGGCAGGGTTGCGGTGGGAGCGGCGACCCTAGGAAAGGTGGAGAGCGGCCCATCGTCGCGGAGTGGAGGAAGGGGGGAAGCAGGAGGCAGGGCAACGCAATGGCCCCTATTGGGGGTAGAGGATGGGCCTGGCGCCCCCTGCCCCCCTACCCCCCTCCACAGGGCCAAAATAAGCCCCAAACGGCGACCCCGCCACTGAAGGCGGAGGGCCTCAAGGAAGAAGCGCAGCAGGTTTACCCGAGTACCCTCCCTCAAGCACCGCAGGAAGGTGAAATGCAGCCCCTAGAGTTTGGACACATTTCCCGACTGCACAAAGAAGCGCTCGACCAAGACGGCACCATGAGCCCAAAGGCGCAGAAGGGACGTCCGAGGGACCTGACGGCTCTGTGTTCTCGGGGAAAGCCCCTCGAAAAAGGTCGTCGAGTTATGGAGGCCACGGGAGGTTGGCAGGATGATCTCCCCAGCGGCCAGGATCCCCAGGTAGTTGGCCAGAGCAGCTTCTGTCAGGCGAATTACACGGCCACGGAAGAAGGTCTGATCGCCGCGCCAGTTGGTAAAGAAGGAGTTGTCAGACAGGTCAGGGTCCCTGACCAGCCGCTGCAGCAGGGCATCCCATCCGCATTGGCAAACCATCCGCCACAGCTCCTCATCTGCCTGGAAGTCCGCGCAGCCAGGCTCGTACGTCGGCGTCTGCCCCATAGCGACCACAATCTCACGCCACGCCCAGCAAGTCTGCAGGATAAGTTGCTAGGGAGGGGGGTAGCCGCCTGAGTGAAAATAGTGCGATTCCTCGCCTTCCAAGCGTGCCAAAGTAAAAGCGCCGACCAGGAATCACCATCAAATTACCGCGGGGAGGGGGGGGTCTTCTGCATGCGCGCCAAGTGGCACGCATGCAGGGGCAGTTATAAATGAAGTAGTTAAGGGTCTCGGGGTTGTGGCCACAACGGGGACACGTGAGGTCCTGCAAGACGTTGCGCTGCTGCAGGAACACACGAACGGGGAGTGCGGCGAATTTGATCAGCTAGAGGAAGATTTTTACTTTCTCAGGGAGCCGCCCATGCCAAACTACCATCCAACCGTCCTCAGGGGGGTATTTAGGGGTCAAAAGGGCACGCGGCTCGAGGTGGAGCTAGTTCAGATTCAACATCCGCCGCACGTGCTGGCAGAGAGTCATCCAAGGCCTCGAGACATGCG
>MNCI01013006.1:0-15035 GCA_015680685.1 Gnetum montanum
GAACTACGTTCTGGAGCTGTGACAACCCACCCATGCATCGATATCGTGCCTGCTCGCTTGATGTGTATTTGGTGTTGGTGCATGCTGGGGATGTGACTCGAACCCAGTTGAAGGTCCTGGTAGATCGTGTGTTGGTTTAAGGTCCCAGTAGACCACTGTGCTAGTTTAAGTTCCCAACAGCCTGTACATGCCAGTTTAATGTTACAGCGGATGCTGCTTCTTGTTGTTGTTGCCAGTTTAACGTCGTAGCGGATGGTGCTTGATGATGCAAGTTTAACATCGTTACAGATGCTGCTCGGTGCCACTAGTTTAATGTCATTATGGACGTTGCTCAGTGCTATTGCTAGTTTAATGTTGTAGTAGAAGGTGGTGGCTACCGTTGTGTTTTAGACATAGTACGGCTTGAGGTACAAGTGATTCACCAGGTTGGCGAACTCATTACCGTCCATGTCCACTAGCTTGAAGGCTCCATTTCTGAAGGCTTTAGTGACCATGTAAGGACCTTCCCAGTTGGCTAAGAATTTTCTCATGTGCTCACGGGTGGCCTTGAGGACAAGGTCTCCCATATGCACTAGCCGTCGATGTGGGTCTGCATGATGCTTTTGCTACTGCTTGCTCTAATAGTGCTTGATGCATCTCAGCATCTACACATGCTCCTCCTCTATTGAGTCGAGGTCGATGATCCGTGACTTGTTATTCCGGGCTTCGCTCATGATGTCGGATAGGATTATTTGAAGTGAAGGTACCTACAACTCATGAGGCAACAAAGCTTCAGATCCATAAACAAGGCTATAAGGATTCTTACTTGTTGCAGTTGGGCATGTCGTTTAGTAGGCCCACAGGATGTAGAGGATTTGCTCATGCCACCGTCTCTTGCTATTGTTGAGCATCCACTTCAGCAAGTTGATGATGGACTTATTTGTAGCCTCCACCTTTCCGTTCACCTATGGATAATAAGGGGAGGAGAATGATTGTTTAATACCTAGATTTTTGCAGAAGGTTTGGGTTTCTGTACTGCTGAACTGTGGTCCATTGTCAGTCACAATAGTCATTGGAAGCCCAAATCTAGTTACAATGTTGTCTAAGATGAAATGGAATATTTTCTGAGATATCGTCTTCCTCAGGGGAATAACTTCCACCCACTTGGTAAATTACTCAGTGGCGGTGATAATGAAACTGTGCCCTACGGAGGACTTAGGTGTGATAGGCCCTATGAGGTCTAGTCCCCATCATTGCAAGGGCCACATGATTTGCGTCGGGTGCAGGTCTGCAGGTGCTACGTGTATGAGATTTGTGTATCTTTGGAATGTGTCACATGTCTTGACTTTCGACAGGCATTCACACTCCATGTGGGCCTAGTAGTACCCTAGGCATCTAATTTTTGTAGCCATGGCCCTGGGTGCTATGTGTCCACCACAAAGCCTCTCATGTACTTCATTAAGTACCTTCTGCACCTGCTCCCCACCCACGCATGCTAGTAATATCCCATCATAGGAACATTAGCACAGGTCATCATTTCCCATGAGCACATATTACCAAGAACACCTACAAATTGCATCTCTCTAGGTAGATGTCAATCCACCTGGGGGTTCGCCATGTTGTAGGTAAGCCTTAATGTTAGCATACCAGTCCTGGGTATCTGCAACACTGACAGAGGCCACGTGTTCCACTTGGGTGATGGGCTCTACGCATTCGATAATTGCAGTTGTCAGGTTTACCAACGAATGTGATGAAATGTTTAACGCAAGGGTAGCTAAGGCATCTACTACAGTGTTCTCATTGCATGGCATGTGTTGCACATCTATGGTCGCAAATTGCTTGAGAAAAGCTTTTTCTAGGTCGTAGTAGGGTTGTAGGTGCGTAGCCTTATAGGTGTAGACCTCGGTGATTTGATTCACAACTAATTTTGAATCTCCCTGGATTTCCAGGTGCTGTATGTACGATGCTTGGGCAGTTAAGAGGCCTTTGAGTAGCCCTTCATACTCTGCCACATTATTGGTGCAAGGGAATGCAAAATGATAAGTGGAAGGATGCATTTCCCCAGAGGGGAATGTGATGACGGTAGCTACGCTACCTCCTCGCACGGTTGATGTGTCGTCGAAATGTAGAGTGGCTTCGAGATGCAATGGGACAACATCAATATTGCTAACGTGCTTGTCTAGGAATTCGAGGTCTATGGTTGCCTAATCATCAACTGGCGAGGCTGTGAGTTGGGTCGCTATGGCTTGACCCTTCATCGATGATTGACTTACATAGTGTAAATCAAACTCTGCGGTTATTGCCTTCCATCGGGCTATCCTGCTACTTTCGTATAGGTTGTTAGTGATAGCCCAAAGTATATTACTTTTGCAAATGATATTGGTTGTACTGCAGAATAGGTAGTGCCTCCACTTTTTTAGTGCAAACACTAAGGCAAGGCAATTCCTCTCCACTTCATTGTATTTCGCATCATGTGGTATTAGTGCATGGCTCAAGTAATACACCGGTATCTTAGAACCATTGTCTCATTTTTGACATAGCATTATCATGATAGATATGTTGGAGGTGGCAAGGTAGATGAAGAAGGACTTGTCTCTTTGTGGCGGATGCATGGTCAGGAGGTGTGAAAGCTCCTTCTTCAAGTCATCGAAGGCTTGTTGACACTGGGTTGTCCACTCGAAGTTAACCCCCTTCTTTAGAAGATGTTGCATGGGGTGTAACTTGTCGATCAACCTTGCTATGAACCTTCAAATGAACTATAATATACCCTACAAACCACGTAGCTCCTTAAGATTCACGGGAGGTGCCAAGTTGACAACCCCTGGATTTGGTAGCTCGTTGTCATCAATATCTGCTAACTTGAATGCTTCGTTGTTGTATGCATCGATGACCAAGAAAGGGCCTTCCCAGTTTGTAGAAAACTTGCCTACTAGTTCATGTATGGCTTTGAGAACTAGATATCCCTTCTTGATCGATCGTTGATGCAGATTGTGCTAGTGCTTCTGTCTTTGCTTGTCCTGATATCTTTCGATGGTATCCAACGTTTGGATGCGTTTCTCCTCTACTGAGTCTAAATCCACGATCCTAGGCTCATTGTGTTGAGTCTCATTTATAATTGTGGAGAGGACCATCCACAATGAGGGAATATGTAATTCCAAGGGCAACACTGCTTCGGACCCATAGAATAGACTATAGGGTGTTCTGTCTGTAGCTGTCCTACACGTCATACGATATGGCCATAACACGTAGAGGATTTTTTCATGCCACCATTTCTTGTTGTTGCTGAGCATCTTCTTGAGTAAATTGATGATCACCTTGTTTGTTGCCTCTGCTTGACCATTTGCTTGCGGGTAATAGGGTGAAGAAAAAGATTTCCTGATGCCAAGATTATCATAAAATGATTTGGTTTCGGTACTACTAAATTGTGGGCCATTGTCGGTCACAATAGTCATAGGGAGCCCAAATCTGGTTACTATATTGTATAAAATGAAATGGAAAACCTGTTAAGATGTAATCTTCTGTAGGGGAATGGCCTTAACCCACTTCTTAAAATACTTCATGGCGATGATAATGAAGCTGTGCCCTGCAGAAGACTTAGGTGTGATAGGGCCTATAATATCTAGTCCCCATCGTTGCAAAGGCCAGGTAATTTGTGTGATGTGTAACTTAGTTGGTGACACTTGTATTAAATTTGTGTAATGCTGGCATGTGTCACATGTTTTAACCTTGACAAGATAGTCACTTTCCATGTATGGACAATAGTACCATGGGTGTCTGATTTTAGCGACCATGGCTCGTGGGGCTACGTGTCCTCCACACAATCCCTCATGGACTTCGCTAACTATTCATTGAGCTTGGTTGTTACTAACACAGGTTAGCAATACCCCATCGAATGAGCGTCTACAGAGAGTACTGTCTCCAATGATGATGTATTGCCTGGCATGCTTGCGCACTGCATCTTTTTGCGCATGTGTTAGCTCGTGCGGTGGTTTGCCATGCAGAAGGTAAGTCTTAATGTTGTCATACCATTCAAGCGTCCCTCCCATGTTTAATGAGGAGATTTGCATTGCTTGAATAATAGGATCTATACATTCTATCATTAAAGCGGGCCAAGTGGCAAACAAGTGTGGTGGCATGTTTAGCGCCAATGTGGCCAGTGCATCGGCGACAGTGTTTTCATTACGCGGCACGTGTTGGGCATCGGTTGTCACGAATTATTTCAGGAGATCTTTAGCCATATCGCAGTAGGGCTGTAGATGCACAACCTTGCAGGTGTAGACTCCTGTGATTTAATTGATGAAAAGCATCGAATCACCTCAGATTGCCAGGTGTTGAATGTTGAGTTCTCTAGCTGTCAACAATCCTCTGAGGAGCCCCTCATACTCTGCCACGTTGTTCGTACAAGGGAAGGTTAGGCGGTAAGCCAATGGACACACATCCTTAGGGGAAAGCATAATAACAGCGATGGCATTGCCGCCTCTTGTGGTTGAAGCTCTATCAAAGTGTAACATCAGTTTAAGACCTATTGACACAGGGCTTAAGCTATGTACATGTTCATCCAGAAATTTTGGCTCTATCGTAGCCTGATCGTTAATAGGCGATGTTGCTAACTGCTCAGCTATAGCCTGGCCTTTGGTGGATGATTGGCCAACATAATGCAAATTGAATTAAGCTGTGATAGCCTTCCAACGAGCTATCCTACTACTCTCATACAAGTTGTTCGAGATAGCTCGCAGAACATTATCTTTGCAAATTATGTTGACCTGACTGTGAAAAAGATAGTGCCTACATTTTTTAAGTGCTGAAACTAATGCCAAACAGTTATGCTCCACTTCATTATACCTTGTCTCATATGCAAATAGAGTGTGACTGAGGTAATAGATATGAGCCTCTGATCCGTCGTTCCTCTTTTGGCAAAGTAACGTAGCTACAAACACGTTTGAGTTTGCTAGATAGATGTAAAACAGCTGATCCCTTTGTGGTGGGAAAACCATGGGTAAATGTTGCAACTCCTTTTTTAAACTGTCAAATGCACACTGGAAGTCATCGGTTCATTCAAAATTAACATCCTTCTTAAGGAGATGTTGCATGAGATGTAGTTTATATGTTAACTTTGAAATGAATTGCCTGATGAACTATAGTCTGCCCTGCAACCCACGTAGTTCTTTAAGGTTTGTAGGTGATGTCAGATCAATGATGGCTTTAACCTTCTTAGGGTTAACTTGGATACCAATCTCTAATACTACAAACCTCAACATGTGTCTTGTTCTGACTCCAAATACACATTTCTTTGGGTTGAGTCGTAAGTCATGCTTGAGACACCATTTAAGGACTAACCCTAGGTCTTCTGAATGATCTTCCGACTTTATAGACTTGATAGCTATGTCATCTACGTAGTCGTTCAATCTTCCTAAGAGGTAATCACTAAAGATGTATGTCATGGCTCGTTGATACATTCCTCCAGCGTTTTTTAGCCCGAAAGACATCATAGTGTAATACAAGGTTCCCCAGGGCATCATGAATGTCATGGTCAGTTGATGCTCTGGATTAATACGAATTTGGTTATAGCCTAAAAAGCCATCCATAAAGGATAGAAGCATGTGACCAGCTTTTGTATTGATCAGTTGATCGATACTCGGTAATGGAAAATTATCTTTAATCATAGCTTTTTTCAGATCTCGGAAGTCTATGCAAATGTGTATGCCTCCTATTTTCTTAGAGACAACTACGATGTTAGATACCTAGTCCGAGTAATCAACTACGTGAATGAAACTAGCCTAGTACAGCTTGGTGATTTCATCACGCACTGCTAGCGCGATTTCCAGCCTAATTTTTCATGGCTTCTGCCTAATTTATTTGATGCGTGGGTCTAAGATTATGTTATGTTGTATTAATCTTGGGTCTAAACCTAGCATGTCTTCATATGACCACGCAAATATAGTAGTGTTATCTTGGAGCACTTGCGTTATGCTATCCAGTATTTTTGGATCTAGGAGAGCACTAATCCTAAGAGTTTTATTTTCACCATTGTGCGTAACCATAGGGACCTCATTGAGAGGGTCCTCAATCATGTCACCAGCTTCCAGGTCTAGAGTTTGGGTCAGATGCTTTGGCCAATCTGGTGATGTTTCTGATATTTCTATGGTTGCATCACAAGGGGAAGGGTCTGTTTCTATCAGCATGTGATTACACTACCTAATGGTCTTCCCATATGGGCCTGTTAAGGCCAAGGGTGCAGATAAAGATGTGTCCATTTGTGAATTGTCCTGCAAAAAATGCCAAAAATGGAAGTTGTTATATTGCTTTACTGTCAATCTGTTGAACGATAATAATTTGTTTTTCTGTGCATTAGAGTTACGTGTTAGAGAAGCTTCCAGTTTAAGGTCTTAGTGGACCATTTCAAATATACATGGTTTATGAGAAGATAATGAGCTAGGCTTCCTAGATGCTAGCATATGAAATGAGATGAAAGATGCAACGTGGTGCATCTAGCATGTCGAGATGATTGGATTTGAATTTTTCACAAACTGTAGTTAATGTGGTCGAATTACGAGGTGATAAGCTATGCGTTAGTTTAGGGTCATTTCGGACTATAACTCACATGATATCTACAAAATTAATGCCATAATCTTCACGTTTCATGTCATACTGACACCAGCGTATTGGGAAAGTTCCGCATCGATCGGGCAGAAAGAATCAATTAGTTTCGAGCATTTTGTTTATAAACCAGTGGTTCATACTCAAAACAGTTTACTGATATCACGAATTTAGATCTGGTTATAGCAAGAAGGGAGTGTGAGTAAGGCATGCGTAGATGACTTTACGAGGAATTTGTTCAGTTGTAACGATTGCAACAATGGCACCAAAGGTCAAAGGAAAGAACGCTAAGTTGACTAGGATTAACAAGATGTAGGAGAGCTTGTAGCAGGCTTCATAGGCCAGGGTAGAGGCTCTGGAAGTTACTTCGCTTAACCGGTAAGTCATCGTCCACCCTTATACACTATTTTCATGTTTGTCACTGCATCGGAGTTGTATATTTTGAGTGCACACATTGCGTTGGGCGTTAATGTCTATTTTCACGAACTGAGCTATTGTTATGAAGGTTTAAGTAATATGGAATAATGTTGTGTAGAGGTAATATGTAGCACATAGATGTAATGTAATTAGATTTCTATTTTCTTTCCTATACGTTACACTAGAGTAATACGCAATGTTTGCTTTCATCGTTGTTGTCAGAGACAAACCTTGAGCTGTTGCAAGGGTTTGGGCAATTTTGGCCATGCATCTTTAGTTTACACTGTAATTTTCTAGGAATCGTGCAAACCCTAGTGTAGTGTGATGAATGTTCATGTCTAAATAGTTTGTCTAATAGTAATACATTTTTATTGTACAGTATTATGCTAAAGCCTATCCTAATCTTTTTGGACATCGTGGGCGTTCTGTGCTACGTTCATGTTTCCACGGCCAATGTTCCTCCTCCTCATGCTCGTCTAAAGGAGGAGGCGGTGTGGTTCCGGAAGGGCGCATAGGATTTAAGATCACAGAGTGAATTCCTGCAATCCTGGGAAATAGGAAGCGAGGACTGGAGGACAGCTATTGTTGACTACGCTCATTATTGGGCTGTCATCAGGAATAGTATCCAGACTAGCTGCGAACTGGTCAAGCAGCGTATGCAAATGGACCTCCTTTCTCAGAAGAACTAGGACTAGAAGAACTTTAGCGCGAGTGTATAAGAGTGGGGGCAGATGCAGAAAGATCATAAACATGTTTATAAATGGGAAAGCGCTGCCTATCATCAATGTTATAGGGACTCTACTGTTGAGGCTCAGTCCCTTTGGCTATTCCTCGATGTCATTGGTGCTTCCAAAGCATTTGAGAAGTTCCAGGAGCAAGTGACAATGAGTGCCTCCTCGGAAAGGGTAATGACTCTTCCTGAGGGTGAGACTACCATCCCTTCTTTCTTCCCTAAACCACCCCAATGGACTCCCATGGAGAAGGGGAAGGTTAAGGCTGGAACTAATTTGGGGGATGTGGTTTGGTCTGAGCTCACCAAGGATGAAATTATGCAACATTTGTGGATTGGCTTAGAACAAGTCCCCTTTGCTATTGATGCAGGACCATCACGGCTAAGTTGTAACATTATTGCATTTTTGTTATACCTAGTTTTTATGACGATGTTAATATATGTATCATGTTTGATTACAAGAATGTCCTAAGGAGAATCCTTAGCAGGGTGAAACTAACGAAGGTGGTGGTCCTCATGAAGAGGTTTAAAGGAAACAGAGTGTAATGACACTGGTCAATGCCGTGGTGAGCAACCTCCTACTGAGGAGTGTCATGAAGAGGACCGTCCTCACAAAGGGGTTCCTCGTACAAAGGGTGGCCCCTATGAGGATAACCTCCTCGAAGTAGAGGTTGAGCTAGGAGATACAGGAGACAGCGGTGACAAGGGTGACACATAGTGTGGCTGAGTTACCCTCGGATTTTATTATGGTGTGATGAAACAAAAGATAGTATATTTTTTTTAACGTATTTGATACAAATTTTCGCTTAATTTTGATGTTCTTTTTGTTTTTTTTCTTTTGTGTAAAGCATAAATGGGATCGTAGGTTTTGACGTTATGATAAATTGTAATTAGTTTTAAGAGCGTAGCCTTAATGTAGTTGCTAGTTTAAGGCCATTTCGGGCCATGGATAGTTTAAGGCCATTTCAGGCCATGGATAGGTTAAGGCCATTTCAGGCCATGGCTGTATAAGTGAATGAATCAAATAAATATTAAGTCGCCAGTTTTATGCCATGGCAGGCTGCGATTAGTTTTAGGCCATTTCGGGCCATTGCTGTGTAAGTAAACGAATCAAATAAATATTAAGTCGTCAGTTTTATGCCATGGAGGGCTGTGATTAGTTTTAGGCCATTTTGGGCCATTGCTGTGTAAGTAAACGAATCAAATAAATATTAAGTTACCAGTTTTACACCATGGCGGGCTGCAATTAGTTTTAGGCCATTTCGGGCCTTTGCTGTGTAAGTAAATGAATCAAATAAATACTAAGTCACCAATTTTACGCCATGGATAGCTACAATTAGTTTTAGGCCATTTTGGGCCATGGATAACTTAGGTGCCAAGCGTAAATGAAGTTGCTAGTTTAAGGCCATTTCGGGCCTCGAATGGTAGGAGTAGAGAAAATAGCCGATGGAAACTTAAAGATAAACATACAGATAAACATGAGCATAATGAGACTAGCTAGTGGAAAGAGTAAATACATGCGTAAGCATAATAAGTACAACTAGTAAGCATAAATAGAATGGATGATGGGACTATAATGGTTAGGCAGCATCGTTTACCTGCTAACTCTGTAATTGTTTCTTAATTGCCTTCATTTTTAACAACGCATAAGGATGGGAAGATTTATGAACCTTTTCTTTCACATCACAATCTTCCCCTTGGAATGGTAGTTCGGCCCAAGTTAGGCTGTCATCAACTTCTATTTCAGCTTGCTCGGGTATTTGGACAAGAGACTAATCTTCAGGCGTTTCGATTTTTGACCCCTGTTCTATTTCTATGTTGTTAACAGCCTGGGGGTTATTTCATCACCGTGGATGATCACTTCTCCTCCTACATAGGGCAGATGGATCTCCTGATGAATGGGTAATGAAACTGCCCTCAGTTTGGCCAACCAAGACCTCCCAAGGATCAAGTTGAATCTAGGCATCTCCTCGACAATAATAAATGTTGCGTCTATGGGGAACTGGTCCCCTGCTACAAAGTTGATATGGATGGTCCCTTTGACCTGCACTCATGCCCCCGTTGAATGACTTTAGGCATGATGTTATTATAGGACTGATCTAATCGATCAGGCCTAATTTATCCACTATAGGGTAAGGGATGACATTGGTGGCCGCCCCGTCATCTACATGTATTCTCCAGATTTGGTGTTAACTGACCTGGATGCTGATGAACATGGGCGCCATTCACCTGACCTTCAGGATTTTCCTTAATGGGTTCATCATGAAAGGTCAATGGGTTAGGATCAATGGGTTAGCACCTCCACAGCCAAAGCCTACTGAGCCGATGACTAGCTCAAACTCTTGCTTGACTCCCATGAGCTGGTCTAGTGTGACTTCTAGTTTTAGATTATACTTGAAACGGGTCACAAACTGAGTTAACAGCTCCTCCAAAGTTGAAATGGAGGTGCATGGGAGCACTCGATACCAGTCCAGAGCTTTACCCATTAAGGACATAGCAAAAATGTGGATTATAGTATGTGGCCATTATTGCAATAATAAGGACTCTGACCTGAAAGTGACCAGGTGGGCGTTGGGATCACCTTCCCCATTATATTTTGTAAAATGGGGAAGGGGCATCCCCGGTGGCAATGATAAGACAGGGACTGCTGAACTAATAGGATTGTCATGGTAGAAATTCATGACTTGTATCGTGTTAGAACCAACAACCTTGAGGTGCTTGACCTCTTTTGTAAGGGTCTGAATGAGCTAGAAAGCTTGGTCTAAACTTGTAAACGATGAAGTCATTTGTGGAATAGCAAGAGGGGCAACATCGAGTGGTGGGGTGGAGGAAGTACTTTGGCTGATAGTTGGTGCTATCGGGATTGTCCCTGTAGGTAAAGCTGCTTGTGGCATCCACCATTCGGTAGTTGCTGCGGATGGGGCGACCACTGTCAGCTGCACCATTGAATACGATGTTTGTGTAATTGGGGGCATAGGCAGTGATCCCGCGATGGGGTTTGGCATCCTTGGGACCTAGTTTTGGAAATGGGGATGATGGGCCATTTGCGCAAGATGCACAGCGAGGGGCATGTTTGGGGCCCACCATGTTGTAGTGGTAGGCCCTGTCATTTGGGCCAGGATGAAGGTTGGTGCCATAGGTAATTGCGACGTAGGTATCGCGTGCACATGCGGTGACATAGGCGCAGTTGTACGATGAGATGGGTTAGACAATTGCACATGCGGAACGATTTGTGATGGACCTTCGCTTGGGAGTATAGTGGGAGAGAGAAAGTGTAAGCATAGCAAGTGCAGGACTCGATTGGTGTTGGATAACGTCAAAGGCATGGTGACCATGAATAATGGATTCACACGAGATGTCATGGAAGGAGGGGCCATGGTGAAATTAGCACAACTACCTCCTTCAAAGTGAGAGTCTAGATTATCTTGCCCATCGTGAAGAGTTTCATCACGGAACAAAACCTCTAGCTATTCTGGCAATGTCTTTGCCATCAGCATTTGATCTAAGATTCACTTCTATTGTTCTGTTAGGGGTATGATGGTGCTAGGTGTAGCGATGAGCTCCCCTATGGATGACATGATTAAGTGCCTTTAGCAGGTGGACCCTGAAGCAGGTAAGTAGTAGTGTTATCTGCTCTCGCATTACTATGCTAAAGTTTCTTACGTTTTCTACTTGTGCTATGCTAATGCGACTAGTGTATTCCTTGTGTCATGATAGCTTCTTGACTCAAATGGGATCTAACATGACCTTTGAAGGTCAGTGCCATGTCCACATTCCTATCGAACGTGATCGAGGTGTCTCTTCGTGCATACAACGAGGTTTGCAACTGTGCTTTGCACTCGGTGCGCTCTCTGTGGCAGTGCAGGTGTACCAATAAGGAGCTATGGAAATAAGTCCAGGATGTAGAGAAGAGGGAGGCTAACCTGAGGTCTGAGGTGGAGGATCTCAAGTTGAGGAATGACTTCCTCATGGCCCGAAAAACTAACAACGAGGACTGGCATACCGTGGTGGTAGATCACACTAGGTTTTGGACGGTTGTGCGCTAGAACATCGAGACTACCTACGAGCTGATAGAGAAGTGCATGAAGATGGACCTGCTGGACTAGAAGTGTCAAGATCTAAAAGACCTCAGTGCTAATATTTTTGAATGGGGGAAGACCCAAAGAAACCACAAGCATATGTATAAACAAGAAAATGTCGCCCATCGCAAGTTATATGAAGAAGCTGTTGTAGAGGCATTTACGTACGAAGCATTCGTAAATGTCATTGATGCTTCTAAGGCTTACACTAGGTTCAAAGAGTAGGTCAGGTGATGAAAGCTCCTAACTCAATGGTGACCCTTCCCACAGGGGAGGCTACGGCCGTCCCCTATGCTCCGAGGCCACCAAGGTGAACACTAGCTGAAAGGGCAAGAGCTACTGTAGCCAATTCTACATCGGATAGAAGGCATTGGATAGATGTCATGGTAGATGAGGTCTGGCATCACCTCGGGGCTCAGCTTAGACCAGATACCTTTTGAGACAAACGTGGGACCTACTCAGGTTAGTCGCACTCTACTGTGTTAATGTCTATGCTCAATTGTAGTTGGCATTTGATGGCCTCACTAGCCACTTTACCCGTGTGATGCAAGCCCCAAGTGATGGTGCTACACCCATAGAGGGAGGGGACGAGAGCTAGTGAGGGACCAAGTAGCAGAAGAAAATGCAAAGGGAGATAATGCAAGAATGAATGGCAGAGATGATGCGAACAGGAACAACCCATGATAGCATGGGATTTCTTTTTGACAATTTAAAATTTTGGATTTTTGCAATTTTGTGGAATGAGTTTTGCAAACATTGAAAGAGAATAATTTTTGAATAAAGGAAGAGGATTTTGTGCTAACTTGCATATTGCATACATGTGTTTTGTATAGAATATTCATGCTTTCTAGTTTTAGGCCATTTCAGGCCATTGCATAACATGCCAAAGGGATGATGCGTCAACGAGTTGAACAAAGCCTACCAGTGACTTGTGCTATTTTTAGGCCATTTCGGGCCATAGTGTATCACTAGTTTTAGGCCATTTTGAGCCATAACATATCATTATTTTTAGGTCATTTTAGGCCATAACATATCACTATATTTAGGCCATTTTGAGCCATAAAGTATCGCTATTTTTAGGTTATTTCAGGCCATAACGTATCGCTAGTTTTAGGCCATTTCGGGCCATAACGTATTGCTAGTTTTAGGTCATTTCGGGCCATAACGTATCACTAGTTTTAGGCCATTTTAGGCCATAATGTATCACTAGTTCTAGGCCATTTTGGGCCATAACATTAAAGCATATGAGTAGTGTGTGGGCAAGAAGCAATAAGGCCTAGATGCTACACTAGGCTAAGCTGCTTCTTGACTCGACGCGAGTTGAGTGAGACGTAAGGCCTAGATGCTACACTACGACCTTCATCTGCGTCATCGCCTCCCACTTGGAAAGGCAACTTAGTCCATGTGTTTTTATTTAGGGGATCAACTTGTTGAGCTGACCCCTTCGTCGGGTAGTTTGTGTAGGTTGCAACAGGCCCCTCATTCTCAGAAGTTACGAATTCTGACCCTTCTTCCATGCCTATGTTGTGGATCACTTACGTTGTTACTTTGTCACCAAGGATCACCACTTCTCTGCCTACATAAGGTAGGTGGATCTCCTGGTGTATGGGTGAGGAGACAGCCCTAAGTTGTGCTAATCATGATCTACCCAAGATCAAGTTAAACCTTGGCATTTCCTTGACCACAATGAACGTTGCGTCTATGGGGAACTGGTCCCCTGCTACGAAGCTTATGTGAACAGTGCCCTTTACCATGACTTGCACCCCATTGAATGACCTTAGGCATGCCTTCATTGTGGGCTTGATCTAGTTGACCAAGCCCAGCTTGTCCACAATGGGGAAGGGGATGACATTTGTAGCATCCCCATCATCAACGTGTACGCTTTGGATCCAATGTTGACGGACCCGAATTATGATGAATAGGGGCAACATAGTCACTTGACCCTTCTTAGGGTCTTCCCTAATGGCATCATGGTAGAAGGTTAGTTGAGGCTATTTTAACCCTACGAGCATGAAGGGAAGCATGACTAAATAGATCACTTCCTCCTTTGCTGGCATGTCTTCTTTGATCGGAGTTGCTGTCAACATGCGGATCAGAGCCTTGCAGTGTGGAGTAGATGTCATGATAAGGTCATACAAGCTTAGGGTATTTTTTTCTATTTTAGATCTTTTTTGACCTGTGCGAAGGTGTCTAAGAGGTCTTGGCTACCTCCTAGTTTGGTGCCTTCCTCCTCTTCTATCCGTCCCAGAAGATGAATTTCTCGAGGAGAAGTGACTTCAGATCTGGGCTCAGATCCTTGTTGGCCGAACGATGTAGAAAACATGATCGTGTCAACCTTTGCCTTTGGCACAAATGTAGGGAGCAAGGAAATAGGCTTGGGGGTACCTGGGGCAATACCTCCCTTAGACATCTTGCCTACGAAGTGGACTTCTCACCTTGATGTCGACAGGGGCCATCGAGGATGTCAACTCCTTGATGATGAATGGAGCTAAAGGTGTTATCGGTCAAGATCGCATGCCCTCACCAATAGGTGGCACAAAAGTGGATGCCTGTGGTGGGACTTTCAGGATGAATGGCTATTGTAAGCTTTGATTAGCCACCTGTGGTACTGGTGCACTATGCTAAGGCACACAGATTACGAATGGCTACTAAGGTGGCCTAGGATCACTGTCGATGCTAATGACGTTGATTACATAACCAACATTTTTGGTGTTGAGGGGGTCCATGTAGACATGCATAGATTGGTTTTCGGGGCATACTGGGTTGATTTTGTCTAGCACCAGTTTCCCCTGGTTGATTAACTCTGGATGTTGTCCTGCAATGCCAGGAAGTAATCCGTGTTGTGACCACATTGTTGGTGGTAGTCACAAAACTTGTCTAGCCTAAAACCACTAGGAATGGGAGGCTCATTGGGTAGGGCCAAAGAGGGGTTCCTAAGGAGCTCGTAGTAGCATTGATGTTTCACGGTTGCTTCTTTTGACATCTATTTTTGTCGGATGTATCTCGTTGCCAGCAGTTGCTTCAGAAGTTTTGAAGGCTTAAGAGGTAGTGGGGTGTACTTTGAGTGGTCTTTGTGCTCAAAGTTGGGCTTGGGTTGTGCAGATGTCTCAGGTGTAGGTGTAGTAGGTTGTGGTGTGTGGCTTGTTTTGGGCACAGGGTTAGCCATGGGTGTGGCTGGTTTCTTGCTGTTCTTGATACCATTGTTGCTAGGTTTGGGCTTGGCCTCGGCTGTC
>MNCI01013012.1:0-11200 GCA_015680685.1 Gnetum montanum
ATCCATACCTTTCACATGGGATACACTAAAATTTACCATGTGCACGCTAGACAATGCATTAGACACCACATTAGCTTTTCTACATTTGTATTTCAACATAAAATTAAACTCCCATAATTATGTAATTCACTCCATATTCTTTACACTCAAATTTTTTTGAGAGTTTAGAAATTGTAATGCTTTGTGGTCCATCATCAAAGTAAATTTCTTGGATAATAAGTAATGCTTATAATGCTTAATTGCTTAAAGAATAGTGTACAACACCTTTTCATCTACGCTATATTTTTTGTCTTGACTCATTCAAATTTTCATAAAATAAAGTAATAGGCCTAGCTTCTTGTGAAATTACCCTACCAATGGTGAGTCCACTTGCATCCACATCCACTTGAAAAAGCTCTAGAAAACCTAGAATTGTAGGAACGAATTTACTATAAATCTTTGCTTTTAACAAGTCAAAGCTCTTTAGGTTTCATTATCCTATTTAAAATCTTTTAGTTTCTTCAAAAAAACAAACATAGGCCAAGAAATACCACTGAAAGTTTTGATGAACCTTTGATAAAAACCTACTAAACTAATAAATGATGTTGTCTCCCCAATATTCTTAGAAGTTGGTCAATTTCTAATAGTCCTCACCTTGGTGGGTTCCATCCAATTTTTTCTAGAAACTAGATGCCATAAATATGTGATTTTCCTCTTGAAGCAATGAATTTTCTTCACATTGATCACCAAATATGAATTCTCTAATTTAAGACAAATCATTTTCAAGTAATCCAAGTTCTCTTCCTCATTAGATCTATATACCAAAATATCATTAAAAAAGATAATATAACAGTTACCAATCAAGTCCTTTAATACCTCATGCATCAATGTCATGAATGTCTCAAGTACATTTGTGAGCCCAAATGGAATCACCGACCATTCAAATGATCCATCCAACGCTTTGAAATTTGTGTTTCATTCATCACCAGGTATGATTGTAATTTGATGATTACCATTCTTCAAATCAATCTTGCTAAAAGTCTTAATATTTGTAAGGACATCAACGATATCATTAATTCTTTGAATAGATAATTTGTGCCTCACTTCTATCCTATTCAATTCCTTGAAGTCAATACATATCCTTCCTTCATCATTGTTCTTCTTTAGCACTAGCACTATTGGAACTATACAAGGTAAAATGAATTCCCTTATGAAGTCATTTGCAAGCAAGTCCTTAACTTGTCTTTGCAATTCTTCCTATTGATTTGGTTTCATCTAGTGTGCTATCTCACTTGGAATGATATCATGAATAATGAAATCAATTTGATATTATACATTCCATCTGATCCCCCCTTAAACACCTTGGAAAGTTGTTTCAAGCCTATCATACATGTAGAAATTTCAATGTTCACATCATCATCATTAGAAGAAACTATTGATATAACAAAAAAATCAAAACTAGCCTCATCATGTTTCTTAATATATTTTCACTCTCATAGAAGGATTAAGGAAGCATTTAGTGAGCCTAGCTATCTTACATGTCCAATTATCATAGGAATAAACTCATGAATTTCATTAGGTCTTGCTACACTTTACATATTTCTTGCTTCATTAAATTAAGCATCAATTGTAAAAATTCCAAGGTTTGCTAAGAATTACATCACCATAATTAATTGGAAGCACATCATACTTTACAACATCATAAAAACTTTTAATTTTAAATTTCAAATTACATTATTCTTTCACCTCTTGAGATAAATCTCTAGACAAGAAATACACCTTATAGGGTTTAGGATAGTGAATAGTTACCAAATCCAATCTAGAAAGCACTCTATAAGAGACAACATTCTTTTGTGCTTCCTTTATTAATTAAAACATAAATCCATTCCCAATTAAGAAAACATCTATCTTGAATCTAAAATAATAATTTTCTAGTAGGATGATCTCCTTATTCACAATCCTCATGAATGCACAAGAATTTAATTCAGAAACTATCTCAATCATAGGAGTATTAAGATTACCTCTTCAAAGATCTTAGTTTGATGTCTTCTTCACCTTTATGATTTGTACATTTTTACCCATGGATACCTTGTGAAATGGACATTCTCATTGGTTTTATCTCCATTTTTCAAATTTAAAGCATTGAATCTTGAATGAATTGTTGCCTTGATCCTTGACTTTCTTGCATTGGCCCTTCATGACTTTTCCCTTCTCATTATCTTTCTCTCTCTTCTTATCATAATTTCCATCTTTGTATTAAAATTTGAACTTGGATCCTTTTCTGATTTTGATTCTTTATCCTTTCCATTAGAATTTTGTTTGCTCCTATCTCCAAATTTTCTTAGTTTCTTTCCTGCCTTGAGTGCCAAATCATAAGTCTTATTAAGAGTTTATGGCTCATAGAATATAACTCCTATTGATCTGTCATTTTTAGACATCCTAAAATGACTGAAGTATATTTATACTCTTTCCACTTTACCTTAGCTAGATGGAATAGATCATAAATTTTGATGTAATATTCTTTGATATCTTTCTCAGCTTTCCTTAGAGATTTCGACTTCATTATAGTTTCTTACCTTTCATGAGACTATTTAAATTTTCTTCTCAACTTGTATTTTATTAGATTCTAATCTCTAATGGGTTTTTCATTTTTTTCTTTCATAACCTTATACCTCCTTTTCCCATCAAGTAGAATTCATGCCTTCTAATCTAGATTTAGCAATAGATACTCTTAAATGATTTGGTACCTCTTCCAACTCACAATACTTGTCAACTTCCTTCAGATAACTTAAAAAAGCATTGGTTCCATCTACACCATTAAAAGTCTTCAACTTAATGTACATGAGTCTTGAAAAATTCTAGAACACTTTAGTATGTCTTGCTTCATCTTCATCATTAACCTTGCCATGGAAATAAGTAAAGGTTGACAATCAAACTCTTGGAATTTTCATCTAAGGAATACGAATCCCTTCCATTGGAATCCTTGACTAATGGATTCTAATAGTAGATTGCTCTTCCTCATTATTTCCTCCACCTAGCTTAGAAACTTCATCATCATCATTTAAATGTGAATGCTCATCACCTTAGTGTGTCTAAATATGAATAGGACCTACATTCTTATCTACCTTTATGTTGATTTCATCCAACTAAGGAACCATTAGTTGGAAGGTAGACTTCATGCTCTCCATGTATCTATTTAGGGATTGAACCTATTTCTTCTTTGGTGTCAGCTAAATTTGACAAAATATTTAATTACGTAGAAGTAGCATTTGACCTAATACTCTAATACTAAGAAAGAACTAAATTAGGTCCAATAAAATGAAAAATAACATTCAAGCCTCTAAGTTTAGATATTATGAATAGAAAAATCAATATGCTAGAAAATAAGAAAACTAGCTATCTTTAATTATTAGAAATAAGATTATAATAAGGTTTCATAATACAAAACACATCCAAACACACTTACAATACTCCAACAATGTTGTAGAGCATGAGGCTCTACAACCACACAATGGATATTCTTAATGGAAGAGATAAATAATAGAGAATCTCTCCTATAACCTAGGATTGAGATCTCAACTCACAAGCAAGACATAAGAAAACACACATGCACTTACTCAATGTGCTCTATTTTAATCTTTCTCACTTAACCAACTCACATCAACTTATGAAATGATAATACAAAACATAAGGAAACACTAATACTTATTTAATCTTTTCCTTCATCATTTCAATGATGTCCTAAAATGGAGTGAGTAATTTCGAATGTTTCCCACTCATTTGGATCATCTCACTATTAAACCTTACTAGCAAGTGGGATATCTCACATAGGCTTGAGATGTCTCCACTAGAGTTGAGATGTTTTAAGCAAACCTAGGATATCTTAGCTGAGACATCTTACTATTCTTGGAACATTTCATTCTCATGTGAGATGTCTTATATAAGATGATTATGTTTTACCTAAGACATCTCTTGCAAGCTCAACTCCCAACCAAGATATCTTTTCCACATTAGAAAACCTCCAAAACCATTATAGAGAAAATAGAATGGAATTAGAAGAGCTATCCCTACACCATAGGTCATTCCAATCGAACTTTATCACCAAGATCTTTCACAGTCCAAGGTTTGATAATATTTAATGCCTTTTCTCCTAAGGTTAGGTGGAAGGGTATTACAAGATAGTATTAAAGATGTAGATTTTATATATTTAGAAAAAAATATTAACACCTTGATTATTATATTCAGATACTACAAATCTTTCTTTTATTTCTTTGGGATATAAACAAAGTACTATTTATGTTTTTATTTTCTTAGGAACTAGATTAAATGTCTCCTATTATAAAATTTATATGAGTTCTATTCTATGAGGGTTGGTAGGATTTGATTATATCAATAGGTGAATTTATCAAAATTTGGATACTAATGATTGTTGTGTAATTTTAGGATATCTAAAGATGCTAATATGTCTTATTGTTTATGGAATTTGATTCTATCATGCTACATCTAGTGTTGATTTGAAAAAGAATGATTTAGTAGTTAATGTCATTAGCGATTAGCATCTCATATGGATTTTATATATCTTACGTATTTAGAACCAATCATATGAGAAATTTGTGATTATGGATCTTCAACTTTATGAGATATGTATTGTAAATCCACTACCTTAGATACCCTAGAGCAAGTTCATTTGAATAGAAATTAACCTTTAATACCACTAAATCTAGATATTATGAAACATGATTTGATATGCTAGAAAACAATAAAATGAGCTATCTTCAGTTAATTAATCGAAGGTTACATCAAGATTCCATAACTCACAGAACATACAAAACACTCACCACAATCAAATGATATTGTATAGCATAAGGTTTTACAACCACACAACAATTAATATTAATGCAAGGCATAACTAATAGAGAATCTCTTCCACAACTCAAGACTAAGATCTTAACTCACAAGCAAGAATACAAGAACACATAGATCAAATGCACATAATTGAATTTGAAGTTGTAACCACAATCATGTACTTGCTTAATGTGCTCTCATGTCATCTCTTGCATAATCTCATCAACTCTACTCATGAAATATGATAAAGAAACACATAGAATGTTTATTAAAAGCCCAAGATATGAAACCTAGAAACATTTTTCCAACTTAACTTGAGGATCTACATGATGTATCTATTTTTTTCTTTTCTTATTTATGTTTTTTCAAATTTGAAATAGTCAATTCATAAGTTTTCCTAGCTATACAGGTTGTCTCAAGCCTTCCTTGGGTCATCTTATTGACAAATATAACTTGCAGGATAAAAATATTTGTCTAGTAGGAGACATCCCCTTGAGATATCTAAGGTATGTGAGAGATGTCTCACTATCAAATCTAGAATGTAGGTGAAACATATCCATTGATTGTGGGATGTCTTCCAACCTATGAGATGTCTTCCCTGAGAGCTAGTATGTCTCACTCACATGTGGGACATCTCTCCTAAGATGACTACTACATAGACCAAACATTTCTTAAACTTCCAAGACATATCCACAGAGCCCAAATCTTAAGAAAATCATTTATAGGGAAGAGAAAGAGGAATTGAAATAGGTTTCATGACACTAGCTTTCCCACCCTTTAAAAAGTAAACTGATGTGAATTAGAGAATAGGGGTAGCAATGAATCCCCACCTAAGAAGTTTGGTCTTATGAATTGATAAAACATCATTAGTGGATTCATCCTTTCAATAAATCAAGTACTCAATCCTTTGAATTACTCAAGTTCTTGAAACTTCTTTATACTTAAGTACAATTATCTTTCTCTTCATTAAAGACTTGGACTGATCAATAGCCCTCTTCAACTCATCAATGGTATCTTATATGGTTTCATCATCAACTAGTTCATGATAGTGCATACGATCTAAAATATTAAACATAAAAGACAAACCAACATCAATTTGGTAAGTTAATTTCAAAAGTATTATCATTGATCTTAATCTTAATTTTGAAAGGTCATGTCTTATTGGCTTGCAACTTTAAGACGCAAACATCTCTCAACTCCTTCTTCTTCAAGGATGTTGAAACTAAGTTACCAAAAAAAAATAGGTTTTTTCTTGTCTCCATTTCTCTTGAGGACTCTATCTTTAGCCTTCTCCTTCTTGGTATTTGAAATTCCCTCACTCATCCTTTCTACACCATTAAACCCATGATGTAAATTATCTTCATTATGTTAATCCATTTCATAGCCAAGGCAATCCAATTCATCACTATCAATGTTAACATCAACATCAATAATAATCTTCTTATATTGAGTACTACTATAGCCATCATTATCAAATGAAAAATTAGAAATATTATCATTATTAGTACTTTTCTTACTAGAAATGGCATCTAAAGGTATATTAATCCAATCATTCACAACATAACTTACAACTTCAAGACAATCACCATAATGATCTTGATTCTCATCATCACAATGGAACAAACCACTACAAATCTAAAGTGAAAAAGTAGCATCCATCACACTAGCTTCCACATGAGAGGTATTACTACTAGTTTTAATGTAATTTTTAGACTCACTTACCTCATCATGATTTCTTCTATCCATATTTGATTCAAATTGATGTTCAACATATGGCTATGCAATATCATGAAAGCTTTTAGCTTCAAGATTTCACATAGGAGTTCCTAACTTCAATGGTTTTCTTTCTTCAAATAATTCAACATCATGTTCATATAAATTAGAAAAATCATTCATACCTTTCACATGAGGTATCTTGAAATATACCACATGCATTCTAGATAATGTATGAGCCAGCACATTGGTTTTCAACTTTTGTGCTTCTTCTTTCACACAAGCACTGTTGGAACTCCACAAGGTGAAATGGATTCCCTCACAAAACAATTTTCAAGTAACTTCTTTAGTTACCTTTGCAATTATTTTGGCTGATTAGATGACATCTAGTATTCTCTCTTGTTATAAATGGTAGCACTAGGAATGAAATCAATTTGATGTTGAACATTCCTGATTCGTGGCAATTCATCTAATTCCCCTTTGAAAACCTTACGAGATATCTTCTTCAAGCCTAGAACACTTGTTGAAAGTTCTACCTATACATCATCATAATTATAAGCAAGTATTTATACCATAATAAAAACAAAATAAGTTTCATCATGCTCCTTAATGTATTCCACCTCTCTTAGAAGGATTAAGAAATTGTTTAGTGAGCTTTGTTGCCTCACTTATTTACTTAGCATAGGAATCAACTAATGGATTCCTTTAGGTCTAGCTACAATCCATACATTTCTTGCTCATTCAAACTAAGCATCATTATAAAAATTCCAAGGTCTATTAAGAATTACATTAGCATAATCAATTATAAGTACATCACATCTCACAACATCATGAAAAATGTTAATTTTAAATTTGAAAAAACATTGCTCTCTTGCCTCTTGAGAGTAATTCCTAGATAGCCAATGTACCTTGTAGGATATTGGATAAGGTTTAGTTACCAAACCCACTCAAGCAACTATCCTAGACAAAATAACATTTTATTGGGCTCTCAAGTTAATCAAAATATGAATCCATTCCCAACTATGCAAATATCTAACCCCAATTTGAAATAGTATTTTCTTATTAGGATGGTCTCATCTATTTACATTCATTATGAATACATAAGAATTTAATTCAAAAAATTTCTCAATCTTGAAAGAATTAGGATTATCTCTCTAAAGATCTTGGCTTGATGTCTCCTCTACTTTGATGGTTTGAACATCTTTGCCCTTGGATGCCTTGTGAAGTGAAAATTTCCATTGCTTGTGTCCTCATTCTTCACACTTGAAGCATTGAATATTTGATGAGTCGTTGTCTTGACCCTTGCCTCCCTGACCTTTATCCTTGATTCTTTTTCTTTCTCATCATCCATTTCAATATTCTTGTCATGGTATCCATCTTTGTCTTTATATTTGGAGTTGGATTCCTTATTTAACTTGGATCCCTTATCCTTTACCTTGGAATTTTGTTTGTTCTTGTTTCCAAATCCATTAGGTTTCTTCTTTGCTTCGAATACCAAATCATAATCCTCATTAATAGTTTATGACTTATAAAATAACAACTCTTGCTAATATGTCATTTTAAGACCTTCTAAAAGTATTGAAGCCTATTTGTACTTCTTCCAATTTACCTTATCTTGAGAAAATGGTCCACAAAATTCAAGGTAGAAATCCTTGACATCTTTGTTACCTTATCTTAGAAATTTCAACTTCATAATTGTCTCTTAGCTTTGATAAGACTATTCAAATTATCTTTCCAATTTTTATTTCATTAGGTTCCAATCCCTAATGGATTGATCATTTTATCTTTCTTAAGCTTGGGACTACTTTTCTTACTAAGTAGAAGCCATACCTTCTAATATGGATTTAGCAATAGGTATTTTTAATTAGTTTGGTATCTCTTCCAACTTAAAGTGTTTATCAAGTACCTTGAGAAAACTTAAGAAATCATTGGTGGCATCTACATCATTAAGATCCTTAAGTTCTACATATGAATGTTTGGAAACATTTCTGAACATTTTAGGAAGCCTTTTTTCATCTTCTCATTAAGCGTGCATGAGAAATAGTGAGTAGTGATGGAGCTCTTGGAGTTTTGACATGAGGAACTAGCTTTTCTTCCATTAGAATCCTTGGTTGATGGATTCTAATATTTCCATAACAAGATTGTCCTTCCTTATCATTCCTTTCACTTGGCTAGGAGACTTCTTCACTCTATAAATGTGAGTGCTCATAATCTCTACTTGACAAAATAGAACTAGGACCTACAGTCATGTCATCATTTATACATGTTAGAATACAACTAGGACCTACATTCATTATGCTCTGCAACTAATTTTGTCTAAATAAGAAACAATTAGTTGAAAGATAAATTTCATGCTCTCCATTTCTCTATTTATGACTTGTACCTTTAGTTTCTTAGGTGTCATCTGAATTTGACAAACATCTACAATGAATTTCAAGCAATAATCAACCAAAAAATCTCATAACAATAATGTTGGAGTAGGTTTACTTTAATAGAAATTAACCTTCAATCCCAATAAATCCAAATATTATAAAAGACAATATGATATTCTAGAAACTAAGAAAACTAGCTATCTTCAAATAATGCATAGAAGATTACATCAGCATTCCACAACCCATGAAACATCCAAAACACCCACCATACTCAAATAATATTGCAAAGCATAAGGCTCTATAATCACACAAAAATTGATCTCAATTCAAAGTATAACCATTAGAAAATATCTTTGAAAACTCAAGACTAAGATCTCAATACATAAGAAAGAATATAAGAATATGTAGACTAAACACATACAAATGACCCTGAAGCTACAACCATAATCTTATACTCACTTAATGTGCTTTCTTAACATCTGTTACATAATCTCATCAACTCGTCTCATGATATATCATGAAGAAACACATACAATATTTATTGAAAAACCAAGATAAGAAACTTAGAAATATTTCCCCAACTCAACTTGAGGATCTTTATGATGTTTCTATCTTTTTCCCTCTTGTTTAAATTTTTTTCAATTTAGAATGGCCAATTTAGAAGTTTTCCTAGTTGTATGGGTCATCCTAGACGTTTTCTAAGTTGTCCTAGTGACAAACACAACTTGTAGAAGAGACATTTCTATCTAGTACAAGACATCTCACTTTGAGCTAACATGTCTCCCTAAGAAATACATCTCATTATCAAACCTAGAATGCAAGTGGGACATCTCCACTATATCTAGGACATATAACCTATGTATAAGACATCTCTCAACCTATTTGATGTCTCATCTAAGAACTAGAACATCTTAGTCACATGTTGGATGTTTCTCCTAAGATGATTGCTACATAACCTAGACATCTCTTAGCCTTCCATGGCACCTCTACAGAGCCTAAACACTACAAACACCATCTATAGAGCAAGGAAAATGGAATTAGAAGAGATTTCCCTATACCCTACACCTTACCATTTGGTATATTTGTGTTTTTAACCTTTGATGTTTTATTTTCTAACTCCTGCACCTAAAAAATTTGATTGCTAGAAAAAACCAAAAATCTTGGTTGTGGAAATAATTTTGATCCTCAATTCCAAGGGCCTTTGAGAAAGAGGATTCAAGGTGCCCTAGATGGTCTAGTTGATTACCTATGAAATTAAAGAATGTAAACAAAGAAAAAATTGCATATTTGAATGAAAAATAAACATAGAAATTAAAACTTGAAATAGATTCTACATAACAAATGAACTCTAAACTTTATTAAAGTAGAAAAATGCTTAAAGTATAAAGTTTAAAGAGTATAGACTATGTGCTTAGAAGCATAAGAAGCCTACTTGAATGGATCTTGAAGCTTATTGAAGCTAGTAGGTTATGTTCTACAGTCAAACTCTATGATCTAGGTACTTCCCAACTTTGATCACTAAGAGCTCGTTGTAGTTTTCACTTGAATTTGCAACCTTGATTATTGGTGGTGTAAATGTTGGTGTTTGAGTCATGTTGCAATGGGAGTACACTAAGATTTTTTGATGCCCAGGTAGATTTCAACATACTACAAAATTCTTACAAATGCCAAATGGGTGCAATGTTCTTAAGGTTGCAAAAATGTTCCAAACTTGAATAAGGTGTTCAAGTTTGGCTATTATAGGCTCCAATGTTGTTGATTTTAGGTTGAAAATTTTTTCCATGATTGTTGAAAAATTGGTGTTGTTTGTTGGTGCAATAGGCCATAATTCCCAACATAGTTGTCCATTTGTGGTAAGTTTTGACATCCTAGGATGATCAAAACCACACCAGATACTAAAAATAGTAGAAGGACTTTTGTGACTATGTTGGCTTCACCGCAACTATGCTAGCCTTGAAGAGCTACATTGGCGTCATTGAGATTTTTTGGAAAATATGGTGACTACCTTGGCCATGTGGAGATTGCTGAGAATTTGAGATGACTATGTTGGTCTTGCTACAACTACTAGAACTTGTGATGACTACACAAGCCAATCCTGGGAAAATGGAAAACTCAACAACTCCAATGCTAGGTGTGTGCAGCTCTAACATATTTAGGGCCATAACCAAAATAAAGCCCATAAAAATGGCAAATTTGATAGTTCCCAAGGGATTTTTAGCCTTCCCAAGTCCAAATATAGACATGATATTACTTTTTCCACTTGAGAAGTGAGGCAATAACAACTTATGAGG
>MNCI01013021.1:0-38538 GCA_015680685.1 Gnetum montanum
AAGTTGAAGTATTGTTGGAACAAGTAGCACAAGAAGAGGGAGAGCAACGGAAAAGAGAAAGTGCGGAGGAATACAACCGTGATCCCTCCCTTCGTAAGAAGGGAGTGAAATTCTGTGATGAGGAGGATGAGTCACCACTCGAAGAGTTGGTGAACAGGAAGACCGTGCCGATCCAGAAGTTAACAACGGAGGTATCGGCTAAGGTAGACCAAATGTGGGATTCCTTAGACTCACGAATAGAAACAGTTTTGAAAATCGTAGAAGAGTCTAAGGATGAGCAAAGTAGTGATAAAAGCAAAAACATGCGGAGAAACTTTAACCCTGCACATAACAAGGGTAAGGGAAAAATCTCTAACTCCGATGAGGCTGAAAATTCTGATTCAGACAATGACGGTGGATGTGAGGTCTGCTATTATGACCATCCTAAGGGATGTTGTCCAATTATCTCACATCTGCAGGAGTCTGGGGTGTATGCATTAAATCCAAGACTTAATCAACGGCAAACACCCAGAAGGTTACCTTATCCACAAGGTAACCCGAGGCAGTTCCACCAACCCTTGACGTATTATCCAAGTGGAACACCTCCGCAGCCCATCGAACAACATCAGCAGTGGCAATACCCACAGTCATGGGGGATGCCACAGCCGACACATCGATACCCTTACCGGCAGCCTGATCCTTATGGTTATTATGTGCAGCAGCCAGTTTCTCCAGGTGACGCTATGAGTCACACTCCACGCCGTCACTACTACGCTCGGGAGTACTTCAGAAGGACTCCTTCTCCTCCGGGAGACATTCCACATTCTGTCCATCCTCTAACTCCACCCGCACCTTTTCCTCAAGTAGTTCCCATAACACCTCCTGCTCCAACAATGCAAGGGGAATTACCTACCCAACCGCAGCAACGTCACGCCGCGAGATCTGTAAATATTCAGAGTGTAAATATCCAACCGGACACTAGTTCTGGCGATAACTGTACAAAAAGGAGACCCTTTTTCAGAACTAGGAGCCCGGATAGGCTCTCGCAACAACAAGCGGACGGGTATATGTATAGGCCTCTAACTACTAACACTTCGGAGCACCCTTCAGTCCAAGGGAATGTAACGCATACGGTTATGCTAACACATACCGTAACTGACTGGATCAAGGTAGGCCACCTTCCCAGGAAACTAACTGACCCTGGGAGTCCCTTTATTCATTTGCAGATCGCTGGGAATGCGCCACATCGAGCTCTTCTTGACTCAGGTTCCGGAGTCAACTTAATTTCGCGAAAGATGTATCACGCCTGGAACCTGCCCCAACTTAAGAAGAGCAACATTCAACTGGAGCTGGCAGACCAGTCCATTGCCATCCCATTGGGTTTGGTGGAGGACGTTATCACCACTGTGTGTGGTTGGTCCTACCCAGCAGACTTCCTAGTGATCGATGTTAACAACAACGAAGGGGACTTCCCAATTATAATGGGAAGGGCATGGCTAAGCACAGTAGATGCATGCCTTAGGATCCGTGATCTTTCCTTGGAAATCTCCAAGATAAACATATGTGGAAAGATCGAGAAGAGGATAGTTCCATGCATCACATACAGTGATTCATCGGGTGATGACACGGAGGAAATGTCTCCATGTCACAGGTGTGCCCAGGAAACTCTGCAACAAAGATGCCTGTATGTAGCAACCACACAAGAAGTAGTAGACACCCCGTGGTTGACAGCTTCTCATAAGAGCAAACAAATATGCATGGAACGAACTGAGGCAACTCATGCCAACAACCGTGGCATAGACACATTGGAACGTGAGCGTCGCCAACTTCCACCCCTGAATTTAAGATCATCAATTGGGAGAAGTTGGGCACTGCTTAGAAATTCAAATAGGCGCTCACTACTTCGGATCTCTCCCTCACAACTCAGTCATGGGGGAGATGGCCACCTATGCTAATCATATGGGGCCCTCAGTTCTTTTTCAGTTTTTGTTTTACACATTTTTGTTTTACAACGTTTTTGTTTTTCACATTTTTGTTTTACAATTTCTTTAACTTTTCTAATTTTTGTTTTACAAATTTCTTTAACTTTTCTTGTTTTTGTTTTACAACATCGTTATATTTTTCTATCTTTTTGTGTGTGTGTGTGTGTGTGTGTGTGTGTGTGAGTGTCATCCATCATGTAAATTCGTCACCCAATAAGTGTTCGGGCCGATGGGATGAACTGTTTTTCATTAATTGCTAATGTTTGGTTTTTACCTTTAAGTTACATTGTTGATACTAAGGTATGTTCTTTTGATATGGCAGGCAATGAGATCACTTCATCCATCCATCCATCAAGTCTATGGTTTCCCTTGGCTTGGAAATGTACAGTTCCCTTCTAATCAGAACTTTAACGAACCGGTGACTGGGTATTTCTCAAACTAAGGAAGGACTCACGGATTTGAAACGAGTGTGACTTCAAAGGAACTTGGTGCTCTTGTGTTGGTCATTCACTTGGGTGCTTGGATGTTTTCTTCTTGGGTTTTCTTACTGTTTTGATGTAACCCAATAATCGGAAGCTGAGACAATAAAAATAAAGAAGTCTTCGCATGGTGTGGTCCCCAAGCATAAAAACACAAAACAAAAAAAAGAAACAGACAAAATGAAAAAAATGGAAAATGAAAAAAAAAAAAGCTAAAAAGCTAAAAGTGAGGATTCAAAGCACACCCCTTAGACGGAATAAATGTGGGCTGCAAGCACTGGTTATGGAACCAAAGTGTTCCCTCTAACTACGGCCCTTCTCGCTTCCCATTCTCTCTGTTGTTTCATCGGAATGGTGGTGGCTTCTCGAAGTTGCATCCTTGTTACCCAAGTGGATGATTTAACCAACTGCATCGATGCGAAGTCACTGTAAGTGGTTGGTTTGAGCCCAGAGGTGGAATGAGATTCGCCAAGTCACATTAATCATGTAACACACAAGGGGCTGTACACCACCTTGTTCTTGGGATTCCATTCCACTTCTCTTCTTCCCATCCTTCTCTCCATTGTTCACCTCATTGCCGGTTGTATCATTGTATATACTTTAGTTGATGCTTTGTTTTCTTTTTGGTAAATTCTTCCGGTTAAGACTTTAACTCTTGTTTCCAAAGGACATTCCCAGAGCCCACGGACTCTTTGAATGTGGGATTGTCAGGGCATTAAGGGCATGAGCCTGCTTTGGGGAGGACCCACTGACATTCCTATTTGGAACATTAGTTAACTTCTTTTCCTTAACGTTTTGCAATTAATTAACATTTTTGTTCATTTCCATCATGACATCCTTTTTATCGATGCCATAGTTGTCCCTTTTTACCTATCATTCCTATTCCTTTTCTCTCTCCATTCTAACGCTACCGGAGGTTCGCGATTAGTCATGGGGGTACGGGGCCTGATTTTTCGATTTTTATCCTAAGCCCCGGATTTTTTCGTTTTTCTTCCTAACCCCTATACCTTCGGTAGTCATCATCTATATTTTCCCAGATCCATATCAGCCATACCACACCTTAGCCAGTGAACCTAAACCGAAGCAAGGTATGCTTTACTTAATGATTCAATTACCCTTGCTAATATATGATGGTGTTGTGTGTGCAGATGGCAATCATACAACAACGGAATGGATCTGGAGCAGACACTTGGAATGGAGCAGCGCTGAAGCAGCATGCAAGGAGTGGAATTGATAATGCGCTTACAGATGGACAACGAAAGGCGCAATCTAGGCGTTGGCAGCAACAAGACTCTTCTTCTTTCTTCTCTTCTATTCTCTCTCCTCTTTTCTCTCAGCTGCCAACTGTGGCCTGATGTCATTGTAATAAGGTGTTCACCCATGTTGTCATGAACACCAGTTTTTGTCAAGTCTTGTAATAAAGACCGTTCACATGTCATCCCATTAGTTCCATTTTCCCTAATAATCCCATACCTACCTGATATTATTGTAAGGAACTCGAGGACGAGTTTTCATTCAGTCATGGGGGTATGATGAGACGCGGTTTTCACTAGGCCGCGATATCGCGTACGCGATATCGCGGCCGACGCGATATCGCATCCCATGCGATATCGCGGACGCGATATCGCGTCTTCTCCTGCGATATCGCGTACGCGATATCGCGTCCCGCCGCCATATCTATAAATAAGAGGCGGCACTCCCTTCATTTCCCAATCCTGGCTAGTGTAGCGAAGCTCTGGCAGATTGATCACTCCAGAGTTAGAATTTTTCCCCATGTGCCCGCAGTAGGAGTCCTAGAGTGAACGGCTCTTTATTCGAGCAGCTTGTAACCTGAACCCAAGTTGTGTACGGCAATAAAGACGAACTTGTTTGGATAAACCTTGCAGCACGTGGTTTCATTTATTGCTTTATTTCCTGCTTTCCTAGTGCGTTCAAGTACGACTTGATTACGAGCGTCTACGGACGTGTACGGCTAGTCAAGGAATCGGCTGCTTGACGCAATGCATGAGTACGACTCAATTACGAGCATTGGATGCTTGGTAACCCAGTAGCGTATTCCAGGATTCTGCGCTTGGTAACTCCCGGGTCTGATGTGTACGGCTAGTTGAGGAATCGGCTGCTCATTGCTAGGCTAGATCGTGTGATAAGTACGACTTAGTTACGAGCACCCACGGGTGTGTACGGCTGGCTAAGGAATCGGCTGCTTATCACACGTAGGCTAAATAGGTGCCTCAGTACGACCACTTCGAGCACTTGCGTTACGTGTGGCGATCCCAGTAACGATTAGCGTTTGGTAAGCTGCAGTTGCATAGTTCAGGGTGTGTCCGGTAAGTGGGAACGGATGCTGACGCTAGTTAATTTAGACTTAGATCTTAGTTAGAGTTAGTTTAGTTTTCTCAACCCTCCTCCTGATAGCATAGAAGATAAGCCGAAAAGACCAAAAAAATCACATACCTCAGACTTGCTTAACCATACACCGTGACACTTACAAGCAAGCCTGGGAAGACAACGAACGATTAACCCCAAGTGTTTCTTGTGGCGTTAAGGCATTTAGTCTGCGGAGTTCGACCGGATCGCGCGTGTACGCTCGTTTCGTATGGTGGAGTGTAGGGGTACCTCGCCACTCATCACTGTTGGTGGAATTGACCAAGAAAGATGCATCATTCCAATGGACGGATCAATGTGAGAAGACATTTGAGATACTAAAATAGAAGCTAATTGAAACACCAATCCTTCAAGCTCCAAATTGGTCCAAGCCCTTCCACATAATGATAGATGCTTCTAGTTATTCACTAGGTGCAGTACTAATGCAACTTGATGATTGAAAACAACATACTACATATACTATGCTAGTAGAAGCATCACAAGATCACAATTACACCACTATAGAAATGAGCTTATGGCCATGGTGTACGTACTAGAAAAATTTAGACATTACATGCTTGGGCACCCTATTTATGTCCACACATACCATAGTGAAAAAAGATCTCTGATGAATAAACCAATGGTGAGTCCTAGAATGATAACATGGCTCGTAATACTACAAGAATTTGACATCACTATGATTGACAAGAAAGGAACAAAGAGCATCATAGCAAATCACTGGTCAAGACTATCATGGAAACCAAAAGAGCAAGAAGAACCATTATCAAACTTGTTCCGTAATGAGAATTTTTTCATGAAGATGACAATGGCTATCAACTCAATAAAGAAATCATGGATCACTAACTATATGACTTATCTTCTCACACAAAAACTCCCTATCAAGTGGAATAGAAAACAAAAAGAGCAATTCCTTCATAAAGTGAAGACATATATGAAAATAAATGGAAATATCTACAAGATTTGTGTTGATGGACTAGTGAGATGGTGAATACTAGAAGAGAACCAACAAAAAGTTCTATATGATGCACATGCAAACCCATGTGTGGGTCATTATGCAAGGCACAGGACAGCACTCAAGCTAATGATGGTAGGCTACTTCTAGCCTACCATATTCCAAGATGCATATAACTTCATCCATTTTTATGAGAGATGTTAATGTGATGAAGGAATAATGACCAGGAATGAAGGGTTGTAGCAATGAATCCAACCATTTGGACCATTTGACATATGGAGAATTGATTTCATGGGGCCCATAGCTCCAATGTCAAATCGGAAAGCATACATTATAGTGACAGTTGATTATTGTACTAAATGGGCAAAAGCAATTGCAATCAAGGATTGCATAGTAAAAATGGCTACTAAATTCTTTCAACATCATGTGGCAAACAAATTTGGAATACCACAAATGTGCATATCTAACAACAGAACATACTTCACAGGTGCTACATTCAAAAATCTCATGCAATAACTTGGGATCAACCATAAGTTGACTACACCATACCATCCTCAAGCAAATGGTCAAGTGGAAGTGACTAACAAGGAAATTACATGAATATTAACTAGAACTATTAGTCAGTTTTGGAAAGATTGGAGCACTAAACTAAACAATGCTCTATGGGCCTATAGGATCACATGGAAACTTCCCATAGGATATTCACCCTACAAGCTAGTCTATGGAAAACTACCTATATTGCAAATCCAAGTAGAGCTACAAATGTTAGCTACTACTAATAAACTTGACCTATACTTGATCCTAGTGCAGAAAGAATATCTCGTGAATCTTAACCACTTAGAGAAACATAGACTTGTAGCCTTGATGAGCAATGAAATACATAAGAAGTACTCCAAACATAGGCATGACGCATGCATCTAACAAGTATCAATCCAACCAGCTGATAAGGTCCTATATTATAATCCCAGTCATGTACCACATAAGGCTAAGTTCCAAACCTTATGAGAAGGACCTTACATTATCCATGCAACGTATCTCTCAAGAGCCATGCAAATATACCACCTGAATAGCCCACACAAACTTATTTTCATCAATATTCAGTAGGTCAATCTGTCTTGTGAACATTCTAGTTTCTTTGTAAATTTTACCTATCTTACTAAACCACCTTCAACCCATTCAATCTTCTGGTTGACTATTTTCAATGATAGTTGTAGGGGTGTCCTATGTGATACTTAGGAACCAAATTGAATTATTTTCTTTTCTTAGTACTTCACATTCTCTAATATCTTTTCATTCTTTTATACTTTTTCATTTCTTTATCATTCACTATTCCTTGATATTTTTCAAATTCTTTCTCTAAATTTCCATTCTTTCTATGAGCTTCATCATTTGGCTTATACATATTTTCATTGATTTTTTAAATAAAGTGCAAGGAATAAAGCAAGATGTAGTCCTAATAAGGTGAATATTATCCTATATTATCAAATTATAGAAGGACTACTTCTATATAGAGTGAGGCCACATCATCCATTCACTCATTTCAAATAATAAGAGGTTCTTACCATGGCCATAATGATATTCTTCTCAAAAAAAACTAAAATAAACTTGCGTTCATCATGCCTAGATAGAAGAATGAATAACCAAGCAAGAATGAAAAGGATGTGATGAGACGTGATTCGCATGAGCCGCGATATCGTGTACGTGATATCGCAGCCGTCGCGATATCGTAGTGCACCGTAATATCTATAAATAAGAGACAGCTCTCCCTTGTTTCCTAATCCTAAGCTAGAAGTAGGGAAACTCTGGCAGATTGATCACTCCAGAGATAGAATATTTTTCCATGTGCCTACAGTAAGAGTCCTAAAGTAAACAAATCTTTATTCGAGCAACATTGTACCTGAACACAAATTGTGTACGGCAATAAAGACGAACTTCCTGGATAAACCTTGTAGTGCATGGAATAGGATTTTATTTTAATGTTATTTATTGCTTTCTCTCTCACCCTTATCTCCTAGAACACAGAATGAGTACGACTTGATTACGAGCATCTAAGTGTGACTACTTGGTAACCCAGTGGTGTATCCAGGATCTGCGCTTGGTAATCCCTGTGTACGGATAGTCAAGGAATCGGCTACTCATCGCACTTAGGCTAGATTAGATTCTCTCAACCCTTTCCTCCTAGTTAAGTACCTCAGTACGACCACTTCGAGCACGTGCATTACACGTGGTAATCCCAGTAACGATTAGCATTTGGTAGCCACGGTTGCATCGGTTCAGGGTGTGTACGGTAAGTGGGAACGGATGCTAATGCTAGGTTAATTAGACTTAGTTCATTAGTTAGAGTTAGCAATTAGTTTCTCAACCCTTCACCTTGTTAGCATAGGAGACATAAAACATAAAAAGCTATAAAAATCATATACCTCGAACTTACTTAACCATACACCGTGACAACTACAAGTCTGGGAAGACAACGAATGGTTAACCTTAAGTGTTCCATGAGGCGTGTAGGCATTTACTCTACAGAGTTTGACTGGATCGCGCATGCTATGCTCGTATTCGTACCTTGCCACTCATCATTGGCGCCGTTGCCGGGGACTAAGTGTTTATGCGCTAAATAGAACATAGGATATTACTCACATCGTTGGGAGCCTGAACAAACCTTCGGGTTAATCAAAATAGAAAAATTTTATAACGGTAATTAGCACATCGATAAATAACAATTTCTTCTTCTCATAAGAGCACATCACCTAGGGATAATACAAAGGACAGTCGGCAATCAAAAACACATAACCTAAATCAGCCAGTTCCTCAACAATACAGGGTGACATATACTCATCTCGATGAGTATATACCTGATTATACTTTTATCCTCCATCAAGATGAACAGATGCACTGGAGAGATTTTTTTGGTAACATAGTGTTACCTCCAGATCGATCAGCCCCTAACATGCTTTTCCGTGCCTTGGCACAAACTAGCATGACTAAATTGTATGCTGAATACGTTGCGGTAGACTTTGACACAAGGGATTATCATCCCACAGCTTTACAATGTATGAGGGACTTAAGGCAGGAGAGCCAACATACACTGTTGAAGGGAAAAGAGGTCCTACGCGTCCTAAGTGAAACTAGAGATGGTGAACCACTTACAACGGGTTCTCTATCAAAAGATGTTCCCCCTCCTAACAATGGTGAGGAGGTGGGGTATCAGAACTTACGCTCAACGATACACAACCCTGGTTCTAATGCCTGTGAACACCAACTGTTCATAGAGGGAACAACAACTCATAATAAGGACGGGCACTCTAATCGTCACCACGATCGGGGCAGGGATAACCGAAGAGAAGGTAGGAAACATCATCATGGCGATGGTTCTCCTTATTCTTCCCCTTCTTCACATCACTCACCCTCTCCTTTCACCTCTGGGCGTAATCATGAAGGGCATAACGGAAAGGATAAAAATAAGAACAATGAAAGACCTCGACGAGAGAGTCAAGAGAGAGGACAAGGGCATGAACGAAGGGAAAGTAGGGAACAACGAAGACATCACAAGCATCACGAAAGAGATGATCATGATGACCCCCTACTTGCAACCCAAAGTATGCTCGACATAATGGAGGTAGTAAGAATCCCAACAAGGCATTTAAAAGATAGTCGGATCAGGCATTTAGACATGAAATATCCCACGCTTTAAGGGGGGATACAACGCGGATCCGCAACATCATTTACAAGCATTCCATGATGCCTGCGCCTTGCAAAATATAGAAAACGAGTGGCAGAAACTTAAGTTGTTTCCCAGGACACTCACCAAGGAAGCAGAGAGCTGGTACCGGTCCTTAGAACTGGAAACCATCAGGAGGTAGAGTACAATGTTAGAGTTGTTCAATGATAAGTATCAAACGTACTCCAGAGTGTCTAGCTTGCGTAAGTAGATCCAAGGATGGAAGCAAGATATTCATGAACCCTTGGATGCTACCATGGCCCAATACTACATATTGTGACATCATTGCCCGAGCCATGGTTATGCTCAGCAGGATCAACTCTGCCACATCGTAGATGGGCTCAAACATGAAACTAGAAGAACCCTTGGGACTTATGCCCAAGGGAGACTATCAGAACTCAGAGCCCATGAAGTTCATAGCTTGTTGGAGCAAGTAGCAAAAGAAGAAGGTGAACTACAAAAAAGGGAAAGTGCGGAAGAGTACAACCAAGATCCCTCTCTTCAAAAGAAGGGAGTGAAATTTTGTCATGAAGAGGATGAGTCACCAATCAAAGAGTTGGTGAACAAAAAAACCTTGCCGCTTCAAAAGTAATCAATAGAAATAGTGGCTAAGGTACATGACGTATGGATTTCCTTAGACTCTAAAATTGAAATTGTCTTGAAAATTGTAGAAGAGTCTAAGGTGGAACAAAGTAGTGACAAAGGTAAGACAAAGTGGAGAGATTTAGGCCCTACACGTGACAAGGGTAAGGGGAAAATTACTATCTCTGATAAGGTTTTGGAATCAGACATAGACGATGATGGTGGATGTCAGATCTGCTACTATGATCATCCTAAGGGATGTTGTCCAATCATCTCACATCTACAAAAGTCTGGGGTATATGCACTTAACCCGAGACTCAACAAACGGCAGACACCCTGTAGGTTACCTTATCCCCAAGGTAACCCAAGGCAGTTTTACCAACCCTTAACGTACTATCCAAATGGAACTCCACCACAACCCATCGAACAACATTAGTAGTGGCAATACCCACAGTCATGGGGGATGCCACCGCCTAAACATCAATACCCTTGCTGGCAGTCGATCCCTCCAAGCGATCCTATGGGTTACGCAATCCTAGAACGTCACTACCTAGTTCGGAAATATCACCATACTTCCCCTCCAGGAAGGAACACCCCACATAGATACCATCCTCCAAATCCATCCACACCTCTCACGCCAGTAGCTCCACGACCAACCACTCCAACAGTGCCAAGGGTATTTACCACACAACCGCAAAAACCTAATGTCAAGAGGGCTTCCAATCCTCAATACTCAGTTGGTCCTAATAGTTTTACGCCAAAATGACCTTTCTTCAGAGCCAAAAATCCAACTAAGCCCTCACCCTCACAAGTAGTTGAACACCTAAACATCGTCGTACCAAATTAAGGTTTCGGGAACCCCTTCAAACAAGAAATCGCGCCCAATGCATACGGTTATGTTAACACATACCATTACCGACTAGATTAAAGTCGACCACCTTCCCAAAAAATTATCTAATCCTGGGGTCCCCCTAGTTTATCTCTAAGTTGCTGGGAATGAACCCCATAAGGCTCTCCTCGACTCAAATTCCGGAGTCAATTTAATCTCACAAGAACTGTATAAAACCTGGAANATTCCGGAGTCAATTTAATCTCACAAGAACTGTATAAAACCTGGAACCTGCCTCCACTCAAGAAGAGAAATATTCGCTTAAAGCTGGCTGACCAGTCCATCACTATTCCTTTAGGATAGGTTGAGGACATTGTTACCACTGTGGATGGTTGGTCATATCCAGCTGATTTCCTAGTGATCCAAATAAACAATGACAAAGGGGATTTCCCAATTATAATGGGAAGGGCATAGCTAAGTACAATCGATGCACACCTAGGAATCCGCAATCTTTCCTTAGAAATATCCAAGAAAAATACTTTTGGGAAAATTGAGAAGAAGAGAGTTCCATGCATCGCATATAGTGACAAAGGGTGTCATTGCATGCAAAAATCATGGGTGGTGTGAAGTCTAACATTGCTTGCATGCAATCAGTGTGCACAGGATATTGACATACAAAAGTGCCTATATGCAGCAACCACACAACAAGAAAACACCCAGTGGCTAATGGCTAACCAAGAGAGCAACTCAACAACATGCATGGAACTAACTGAGGGAATAACTAGTGCTTACATTGAAAGCACAGATGTATTAGAGCAAGTCCATTGCCAACTTCCAGCCCTTAACTTCGAAGACATTAACTGGGGGAAGTTTGAGATTCCTAAGGAATTTAGACAAGAGCCCTTAGACCTAAAACCATTGCCCACCGGTTTGGAATACATGACCCTTGAAAACGAAAAATCGGTAATTGTCAATGCAAAACTTGCCCCCAAATAGAAAGAAAGCCTATTGAAGGTAATCAATAAATGGTTAAAAGCCTCTACCTGGTCATACCATGAGATAACTGGAATAGACCCTATGATATGCTAGCATAGAATTTACACGAACCCCTCCATGAAGCCTTAGAAGCAACCACAGAGGCAATTGAACCCGAAATTGAAACAAGTAGTGAAGGAAGAGATAGAGCAACTCCTCAAGGCTGGGTTCATTTACCCCATTGCTGATAGCGAATGGGTTAGCCCTCTTGTAATCGTACCAAAAAAAAGAGGTAAATGGAGGGTATGTATAGACTTTAGGCTATTAAATATGGCAACATTTAAAGATCACTTCCCATTGCCATTTGTTAACCAAGTCTTAGACACCATAGCAAGGCATCGTTACTACAGTTTTTTGGATGGGTATAGTGGGTACAACCAAATACAAATCGCACCAGAAGACCAAGCCAAAACAACGTTCACCAGTCCTTGGGGAACATTTGCATACAAGCAAATGTCTTTTGGCTTGTGCAATGCTCCTGCCATGTTCCAATGATTAGTTCTAAGCATATTTCAACAGCAGATAGGTAACGGAGTAGAAGTCTTTATGGATGACTTCTCCACTTATGGGACGAGCTTTGATCAAGCCCTCGATCGGTTAGAGCAAGTATTGAAATGATGCATTGAAACCAACCTAAAGCTCAACTGGCAGAAGAGCCATTTGATGGTTCAGGAGGGCATCGTACTGGGGCATAAAATTTCATAGTTAGGAATAGAGGTGGATCCGGAAAAAATTAAAGTCATCCAAGGAATTACCTGACAACCAGAGACTATCAAAGACATTCGATCATTCCTTGGACACACTAGCTACTACAGGAGATTTATCGAGAACTTTTCCAAAATTGCCAAACCATTGGTGGAATTAATGAAAAAAGATGCACTATTCAAATGGACCAGGGAATGTGAACGAGCATTCCAAACTCTCAAACAGAGGCTTGTGGAAACTCCCATTCTACAAGCCCCTGACTGGTCCAGGCTATTTCATATCATGACCGATGCATCTAATTATGCCTTAGGAGCCATACTGACACAATTAGATGAACAAAAAGGACCTTATTACATCCACTATGCCAGTAAGAGTATTACCGGTGCACAACTCAACTACACAACTACGGAAAAGGAATTAATGGTTGTAGTGTTTGCACTGGACAAATTTAGGCACTATGTATTGGGCTACAAAGTATACATCCATACGGATCATAGTGCAATTAGGTTCTTCATGAACAAGCCAACGGTTAGCCCACGTATCATACGTTGGTTGGTAATTCTTTAGGAGTTCGATTTAACAATAGTAGATCGTAAAGGCACCGAGAATGTAGTTGCAGATCACCTATCTCGGTTGCGTTGGGACAGCAAAGAGAATGAATATGCTATATTTGACCATTTCCCTGATGAAACCCTCTTTGTCGGTGTAGTAAATGATCAACCCACAGAAATAAATTGGTATAGTAGCATTCTTACTTATCTCATTTCCCAACAAATACCACAGGGGTTGAAATTTAGGAAGAAACAACAGTTTCTTCACAAAACCAAGTACTTCATGGAAATCAAGGGACAACTCTATAAATTCTATCCTGATGGCTTGGTTCAATGGTGTGTGCCCGATCAAGATCAATTAAAAGTTCTCCAGGATGCTCATGAGGGCCCCTGTGGGGGTCACTATGCTGGGAGACGAACGGCTACCAAGGTCCTGCTTGCAGGATATTATTGGCCAACACTATTTCGGGACGCCCATCATTTTTCCCAATCCTGTGAACACTGCCAATGTGATGGTGGAATGACTGCTAGAATGGAGGGTCCGCAACAATGGATTCAACCTTTGGAACCCTTCAATATCTGGGGAATATATTTTATGGGGCCTATTACACCGATGTCCAACGAAAAGGCATATATCATTGTTGTTGTTGATTACTTAACCAAATGGGCTAAAGCAGCTGCAGTAACAGACTACACATCATCTACGGCTGCACGATTTGTACAACAACAAATCGTAAACAGGTTTGGTGTGCCGCGTGCACTCATCTCTGATAATGGAACACATTTTATGGGTGCAACCTTTCGCAAATTGATGCAACGCTTAGGGGTTGAGCATAAATTGACTACACCTTACTACCCCCAAGCTAATGGCCAAGCCAAGGTTACTAGCCGGGAGATTACCAGAATATTAATAAGAACAATTAGCAAATTTAGGCGAGATTGGAGCACAAAATTGAACAACGCTCTTTGGGCGTACTACTCCACTTGGAAGCTCCCTATAGGCTATTCTCCCTATGAGTTAGTGTACGGGAAACTACCAAAGCTCCCAATACAAAATGAGCTCCATACACTATCCATGGCTTGCGACCTTCACCTAGACCTCGACCTAGCACAAAAACAATGGTTGGCAACTCTAAACGTGCTAGACAAGAATAGATTGGTTGCACTATTGTTAAATGAGTTGCACAAAGCACACAGTAAACAGCATCATGACTTAAAAATTCGAAGGGTTAGGTACCAACTAGGAGACAAGGTCCTTTACTGGAATCCCACGCACGTACCTCAACGTACAAAATTTCAAACATTATGGGGAGGATCCTATATTATTCATACAACCTTCCCCTCTAGAGCCATGATGATATACAAGCCTGAAAGCTTGGATAAAAGATTATTGGTTAATATACAACAAACAAAACCTTTCTGTTAACCTGCAACAGCCCGTACAAATTACACCTCTCCTAGCGAGCAACCTCGCTCTCTATTTCAGATCTCTCCGTTGCAATTCAGTCATGGGGGAGATGGCCACCTATGCTGACCATTTGGGGCCCTCAGTTCTTTTTAAAAAAAAAATTTTACATCGTTATACTTTTCCATTTTTTGTGTGCATGTGTGCATGTGTATCCACCTTGTGAGTTTGTCACCTAATAAGTGTTCAAAATGATGGTATGAACTGTTTTCATGTTAATTGCTAATGTTTGGTTTTTACCTTTAAGTCACAATGTTGATACTAAGGTATGTTTCTCTTGATATGGCAGGCAATGAGATCACTTCATCCATCCATCCACCAATTTCTATGGTCTCTCTCAGCTTGGAAATGTACAATCCCCTTCATAATAAGAACTTTAACGAATCAATGACTGGGCATTTCTCAAACTAAGGAATGACTCAAGCATTGAAAAGGGTGTGACTTCAAGGGAACTTGATACTTTTGTGTTGGCCATTCTCTTGGGTGCTTGGATGTTTTCTTCTTGAGTTTTCTTATCGTTCCGATGTTACCCAATTATCAGAAGCTGAGACAATAAAAATAACAAAGTCTTTGCATGGTGTGGTTCTCACGCATAAAAACACAAAACAAAACAAGAAAAAAAAAAGAAAAATGAGAATTCAAAGCACACCCCTTAGATGAAATAAACTTGGGCTACAAGCACTGGTTATGGAACCAAAAATGTTCCCTCTAACTAAGGCCCTTCTCACTTCCCATTCTCTCCTTTGTTTCGTCAGAATGGTGGTAGCTCTTTAGAGGTGCATTCTTATTCCTTCAAGAGGATGGATTAGCTAAATGCATTAATGCGAAGTCACTGGAAGTGGTTTGTTTGAGGCCGAACTTGGAATGGGATTTGCTAAGTCACATTAATCATGAAACACACAAGGCGCTGTACACCACCTTGTTCTTGGGATTCCATTCCATTCTCTTCTCTCCATCCTTCTCTCTGTTGTTCACCTCATTTCCGGTTGTATCATTAGTGTATATTTTGGTTGATGCATTGTTTTCTTTTTGGTAAATTCTTGTGGTTAAGACTTTAACTCTTGTTTCGAACAACATTCCCAGAGCCTACGAACTCTTTGAATGTGGATTTGTCAGGGCATTAAGGGCATGAGCCTACTTTGGGGAGGACCCACTGAAATTCCTATTTGGTGCATCAGTTAACTTCTTTTCCCTAACATTTTTGCAATTAATTTTATTTTGTTCATTTCCATCTTGACATCCATTTCATCATTGCTATTGTTGTCTCTTTTTATCTATCCTTCTTACTCCTTTTTTCTTTCTCCATTCTAACGCTACCAGAGGTTCACGATTAGTCATGGGGGTACGGGGCCCAATTTTTTCAATTTTCTCTTAGCCCCAAATTTTTTCAATTTTTTTCCTAACCCCTACACCTTTGATAGTCATCATTAATATATCTCCCAATCCGTATCAGTCATACCACAACCTAGCCAATGGACTCACACCAAAGCAAGGTATCAATTACATGATGATTCATTTACCCTTGCTAATATAAGATTGTGTTGTGTGTGCAAATGGCAATCATGCAATAACGGACCGGATCTAGAGGGAACCCATGGAATGGAGCAGCACTACAGTAGCTATGCAAGGAGCAAGATCAATGGTGCACTTACCGATGGACAATGAAAGACACAATCTTGGCGTTGGCAGCAGCAACACTTCTTTCTCTCTCTTTCTTTCTCAGCTGCCAATTAAGCCCTAATGTCAATGTCATAAGGTGTTCACCCTTGTTGTCATGCACACTAGTTTTGTCAAGTCTTGTAATGATGATCCGTTCACATGTCATCCCATTAGTTTCATTCCCCTCAATAATCTCATACCTTCTCGATATTATTATAAGGAACTTGAGAACGAGTTTTCATTCAGTCATGGGGGTATGATGAGACGCGATATGCGATATCGCGACCATCGCGATATGCGATATCGCGACCGTCGCGATATCGCAACCCATGCAATATCGTGTACGTGATATCGCATCGTCCCTTGCGATATCGCATACGTGATATCGTAGTGCATCGCAATATCTATAAATAAGAGGCGGCTCTCCCTTGTTTCCTAATCCTAGGCTAGAAGTAGCGAAACTTTAACAAATTGATCACTCCAGAGATAGAATATTTTTCCATGTGTCTGTAGTAGGAGTCCTAAAGTGAACGGATCTTTATTCGAGCAACATTGTACCTAAACACAAGTTATGTACGGCAATAAAGATGAACTTCCCAGATAAACCTTGCAGTGCATGGAATAGGATTTTATTTTAATGTTATTTATTACTTTCTCTCTCACCCAATCTCCTAGAACATGGAATGAGTACGACTTGATTACGAGCATCTAAGTGTGACTACTTAGTAACCCAATGGCGTATCCAGGATCTGCGCTTGGTAATCCCAGTGGTAGTCGTGCACAAAGATGTGTACAGATAGTCAAGGAATCAGCTTCTCATCGCACTTAGGCTAGATTAGATTCTCTCAACCTTTTCCTCCTGGTTAAGTGCCTCAGTACGACCACTTCGAGCACATGCGTTACACGTCGTAATCCCAGTAACAATTAGCATTTGGTAGCCAGGGTTGCATCGGTTCAGGGTGTGTACGGTAAGTGGGAACGAATGCTAACGCTAAGTTAATTTAGACTTAGTTCATTAGTTAAAGTTAGCAATTAGTTTTTCAACCCTTCACCTTGTTAGCATAGGAGACATAAAACATAAAAAGCTATAAAAATCATATACCTCGGACTTACTTAACCATACACCGTGACAACTACAAGTAAGTCTGGGAAGACAACGAATGGTTAACCTTAAGTGTTCCATGAGGCGTGTAGGCATTTAGTCTGCGAAGTTCAACCGGATCGCACATGCTACGCTCATATTCGTATGGTTGAGTGTAGGGGTACCTTGCCACTCATCAGGGTGTGACATCAAGGAGATTTGTGGATTCTCTAGGGCTACTTCTGTGAATCTTATTCTATTGTTAATGGTGTATTATTTTCTTAAGTTCTAATGAAAAATTGAAGTAAGAGTACAATAAGTGCTACCTTACCATGTCATTGGAAAGACGTGTTACCCATTCCTGAAGGTAGTCCTCTAGTAAGGTCGACACAATAAAAATATAATAAAAGCACAAAATAAAATTTCTGGGGGTCTCACTAGAAAGACATGTTACCCATGCCTAAAGGTAGACAACTTCTTAGAAATCTAAAAAATAGAGTGTGCTATTAATAAACTCCTTCCTTGAACTACATTGCTAAGTAATAATACTTCTTACAATAATGGTAGTCTTGTGGTTGTTAGTCATGGGGATGGTACAATGTGATATCACTAAAAAGTGGTTTGGACTTGGTTTGAATCTTGGATAGAAAGACTAATGATTAATTTAACCACATATTGCACACAAGGGTTCATTATGCATATGGTAAGACACCTCATGGTTCAATTTCTACAATCCCTTCTAATCACATTCCATCTCACTAATATATTCAATGATTATTCTATAGTTTTGTATAATATAGTATTATTTTCCCAATCTGGTGATACTAACATGTGTGTTTTGCAAGACAAGTGTGTTCTACATTCAACTCCTTGAGTGCCTACAAACACTTATAGGTGTGATTAGGCAAAGGCACTATGGACTGAATCATGCTTTGAGGAGGACTCACTCGTATAACTCTTGTACCTCATACCTAATGATCAATTCCACATCATCTTGTGCATCTGAGACACTTTAGCACTCAAGGATACCTCCCACAGGTTATATAATCCATCCATATGTTAAGAATTCTCAATCCATCTCATATATACCTAATAAACTTTTGATGCCTGAGCTTCCTTTCTGATGATCTTTGAATGGCAAATTTTTGAAATCCAAGCATCATCTATGATTCAAGACCCTTAAGACAGCCTCTATATCTTTCAAATTATCTAATTGACTGAATTTTTTCATGAAAAATTATCAAAAATTCAAAATTTTTCAACAATGATGCCATAGCTACAATGTCATAAGTCATCATACATCATAGTTACAATGTCATAGCTATAATGTCACTCATATAAAAATACTATATATACATGTGAGAGTTAGAAAAATTTTTCATTCTACCATTTCATAACAAGAGAAGTTTTTATAGTTTTTTTGAGGTCTAGCAACCAAACTTTCCAATGCCATAACTTTCTCACCACAACTCCAATTTGAGAAATTCTTGAACCCTATTGATTCCAAAGTGCTCAATTTGTTCATGGGGGGTCTATTACATGTAGCTAAGAAAGATTGAGCCAAAATTTTTGAACACCTTGAAGATAATATAAAAGGTAAGCATAAGGATATAACAAGAATATTTTAATTAACCAATTAAATCTAAGCCAAAGAACTTAACCAATTCTTCTAACTAACCATAACAATCATTTAAGAGCATGATAAACAGAAAAATGATAACTGTGAAAGGTCATAATAATTAAAGATATAGTAATTGGGGATTTTTTTATTTTTATTTTTATTTTGAAATTTCTCTAACTCTACAATCATGATAAGGGCCATAACTAATAAAAAGGATAAGAACTTAATCAAACTAAGAATACAAGAAAGGATTATTGACTGTTAAGAACCAATTTAAATTCCTTAAATTCTTAATGATTGTAGATGGCTCCAAAGAAACCCACAGTAGAGGAACCTTCACAGCTTGGCAACAAAAGACTAAGAGGTTGCGGGAGAGGCCAAACAAGAGAACAAACTCCATAGGCTAAGCACATAGAGAAAAAGGCCTAGTCATTCAGCATTCATCAACAAATCCTTGCTACTCAACAGTCAGCACAAGCTAAAGTAGAGGTATCACTAGCACTAGAATAGGGACAACATCTCACGTTGTCTGCTGACTGCCTCCAAGCTATCTAGGAGAGATCCATAATGTCCACGGTCATTGTGAAGTTAAAACTTTGGACTATTCATGGAGTTTGCCTCAAAAGCCGTTAAGATGTAACTCCAAGCATCTCCCTTATGGTCAACCCTATCCAACAATGTTGAATGGTACCTAGGAGAGGTATATCAGTTCTAGTGAAACAAGCAAGATGATGTGATAGTGAAAATTAGAGGAGTCTCTATGTCATACCTTGTTGAGGCAATAGCAAAGGCCTTAAATATTCTAAATGTTGGAGCCAACATCGCATAGATCTCTACAAGGTCCAACACCGATGCTAAGAAGTTATGAGTACAAAGAGCATATGGCAAGGAAGATAAGAGCCATAGTAAGCTCACTGCTAAAGAAAAGATCTACTTTAAGATCGAAACCTACCATTTGTTCCCAATGAAGAGGCTTAGCAAGATCTCGACATATGTAGCCAAAGAAAGTGCAATTTTGATGGGGAAATTTAATGCTAACATAGCCCATTTTTTCTTCTTGGTTGAGGAGAAAAAGGTAAGGAAACTGACATTACCATTTCCTTGCCTAATCTAGAAGCTATGCAAGTGAGCAAGGATCTTGGGTTACACCAATGATATTTCACAAAAGGGCCAAAACACATCCTATGCTTAAATATCAAAGCTAGTGCCACCTAAGAAAGATCAGCTAGAAAACCCAACAGGCACCAAGGGGACATTAGGATCCACATCAACCGGTAACATTCTAGCTATTGATCAATAGCAACAAGTAGGACCTAGTGGATCAACACCTGTAGGTGATAGACTTGAGCAACAAGCTCCACCACCACCACAAGATTATCGTTCTTTCATGAGCCATCGACACCAAATCACAAATACCATTAGCTACAGAGCAAGGGACAGTTCTATCCTACACAAAGTAAGAGAGAGCTCCGTAAGGCCTATTGTTTCCACAAGACCTACTAGTGGGCATGTATCTTTGAAGGCAGGAGAAGAGAATTAGGCATAATAGATATATAGGAACACTACATCCTTTTAGGTAATGCTAATGAAGGTGCCATAGTTATGATCATGTAACACTAGGATGCAACAAGAGTAGCAGAGGTAATAACTGACCATATCGAAGAATCATTCAATGTTCCCATTGTGCCACTAGCTATATTTCTGGAGCCCAAGATGCTCAAATGTTAGCCAATACCTCAATGACACTAGAAAAACATGAGGACATCCTTGACAAACTACTACAAACAGGCTAGATCATGCAGAATCTCTTTAATATCCCTAATGATATCACTACAGTATAGTTTGACTCAATAGCCACCAAAGAAAAGCTAGTGATGGTAGAGACACGAGCGGAGCATGTTGAGAATGAAGTGTAGAGATTACAGCCTAAATTGGTAGCCTTGAGAGTAGAGAGAAGGTATCCTACACAATTTATTATCCCAGACTAGCTTGAACAGTTAGAACCAAGCAAGGTAGTTCATTGCCCATAACATACAAGTGGAGATGGAAAGAGAGAAGGCTATGTGGAATGCCTTAATAGCAGAAGCTCAAACATATGCACACATCAAAGCTCTCATTTCCCTTGAAGAGAAGAATAAGAAGCTTTCTGCAGATAATACCAGGTTGACTAACATTGAAAAGTAAAAGAATGTTCTTAAAGAAAGCATCCATCAGCTACCAGAATAATTCATTTGCATCAACCAGGACATGAACAAATTTGCCTACAAGAAGAGAACCTTATCAATGGAAGAAGTACTTGTCATTTGACAAAATTCTACTATTGAAATAAGTGCATGGCAAAATGAGGCCAAAAAGCACAAGAAGCTCAAGGAGCATTTTAGGGACCAAGTGGGTATGTATAAGCATATAAATGAAAAAGAGATCCATATGGCAAAGGTTAGAATTAATTACATCACTATGCAAACACTAGACTAGCAGTCCATCTTGGATAGCCTAGCCTACATCCACCAAGCCAAGATAAAGAATAAAGACCTACAAATCAAAGAATTGACTGAATACATGGGGTTAGCTAACCTACAGTATGTTAACTTGCCCGTGTTGACAACAGGGTAGCCTTGCAATGAGCTCGAGCAACAGGTAGCAACTATGTATGTCATGTATGAAAGAGTTTGATGATTGAAAGGATGCCTTGCAGAAGTTGCATGTAGCAAACTCAAAGCTTGAAATTGTAAAAGTTAGCTACCAAGAACAGAAGGATGTTGCAACAAACTTGACGTGCTACATGATGGATTACCAAGAGTTAAGAAAGGTAGCTATGGCATTTGAAGAAGAACAATGGCAATTCACGGCATGGTATGTCAACGCGAACAAGATGTTCCCACAACTGCTATGCTCATGGGATGTACCAACTTCATTAAACATTGCACAATCTACATGGACAGTACATGACCCCAAGATGAAAGAAAAGAAACTTCAAGCTCTCCTAAATAGATACCAATTCCAGAAGCCTAACAATAAAGGGAAGAAGATGATGGAGGAGCCTTCACCACCTGCAACCTAAAGGCTATATCAAGCTACTTCATTTTTGTTTTTTGTTGTTTTGTTTTGTTTTGTTTGTCTTGTCAATGTCAATTGTGTCCATTTTGTCAAACACCAATGTGGCATTCAGAGTCATGTAAATAGTTAGTCTTGTCAAGTTCAAGTCTACCTTCCAATTTTGTAAAGAACTCTATCCTCATTTTGTTTTAACTCGAGGATGAGTTTCCAATTAGACGTGGGGATATGATAAATCAATTTTTTCTCAAGTGCACTATCATATGTATGATATCGTAACAACAAAATTGTAGCTCATGCTACATCATCATTGATATGATGTCTTGGGAGTTGTGCAACCCTATAAATACTAACACTTGGGCACATAAGCAATAACAATTTTTATCAACCCTTACCCAAACTCTTGCAGTTTTATTTCATATTCTTAGAAATAGAGTGAATACCCACAATGTGGTGTTAAGCAATTAAATGGAATCTTTATTCGACTGAATTGTACTTGGGCACAATTCATGTTTGGAAATAAAGATCAAGATTGTTTTTCATCATTGCAGCATTCCCTTAGTTCTTTTATTTTATTTAGCTTAATTTTCCTATTTACCTTAGCTTAGCACTTTACGTTTCCAAGTACTTTACTTTACATGCTTAGTAGTAAAGTAGAATGAGTACAACTGAGCATTTAGGTGTAATTATTTGGTAACCCAATACTAGTTTCGCTTGATTCACTCAGTAGTGAACCCACGTGGCAATCCTAGTAACAATTGCATAAGCACAAGATGTGATCGACAAGCCAAGACCAGATACTCATTACTATAGGCTAGAGTAGATTCATATTTCCATCATTACTTAGACTTAGATTTTAATCTCACCTTCATTATGTTCACAACTAGGAGTATTAAGAGCCTAACAACATCAACTAATCAGATACCACACTAAGAGTTAACCATACACTTGAACTTCACTAACTCAAAGTAGGAAGACAACGATTACGAACCTACTATCAACTCCTAGCATATTCACATTGTCCATCCATGGATTACGATTTGGTTGTGTGCATGCACTCATGACTTGTATGGTGGAGTGTTGGGATACCCTACCACTTATCAAATAGGAACCAACATTGAAGATGTATATAAAAATAAAAATCATTAAAACCAATAATTCATCCTCATCATCATCTTGGAATTGTATCCCATCAATGATGTGACTGTTAAGATAGGTCATGGATTTTATAGTTATTTACTATGGTTGATTTCCTACTTAAAACCATAGTTCTTAAACATATATTTTTGTCATGCTCTCAAGCGGTCATGGATTTTATAGTTATTTACTATGGTTGATTTCCTACTTAAACCATAGTCCTTAAACATATATTTTTGTCATGCTCTCAAGCGGTATGTGCTTAAGCACTCGTGACTTGTAGACCATAAGCTATATGCTCTAACCAATTGAGCAATCCCTCACTGACATGTATAAACATTACAAAACCCATCATATTGGGACAAGGAACTCTACCATACATCCTAGAAGGCCTCATCCACTTCTAATAAAGGCTTAAACATTTCTAATTCTCTATCCATGTTTTAGTAAATGTTAATAGATGCTCAATATACTGTAGATACTATCATGTTTCTCAAAGTTTAATGTTATATTGTTTGGTCCCTAGCTTAATTTCTATGTTTCATGTGTTGTCTTATTTTAAGTTGTAATGCTCATTTAAGAGTTAGAAGCTATAGAAGCTATAGTTCTTAAAGTTGTTTTTATGTTAAAAGTTATAAGCTAGCCCAAAGGCCAAAAAGAGAAAAGGGGGATTAATGTGTTTTCATGTATGATCATACCACTTTTGGTAAAGTTTTTTGATGAGGACATCAACCCATTTTTTGAGGTAATTTTCATCTTCAATGTGTTCTAAGAGGAGTAGGATGCCTGTAAATGTGATTTGGAGTCCTTTTGTTGTCATTTGTATGTTTTTCTATAGTTGGATGGGCAACTATAGTTCACAATCAACCATAGTCTATCCCTACAAACAGCTAGGTATTATAATCTACCATAGTTCATTTATTGTGTCAATTTTGTGTATTTTCTAAGTTGGGCAATGAGTTGCAAGTCACTACGAGTCACAATGAGCCATAGTCTAAAGAATGCAAGCTATAGTACATCGTACTCAATGAAGAAACAATGGCCACAAATATTCACGATTACAATGAGGTATGAGTCATTGTCCAATCACAGTTTGACAATTGCAAAGACCTACAAGCCACAATCACTTGCAATTTGCAAAATTTTAAGTTTTTTAAAAATGCTTGAATTTCAAAGGGAAGACCAATTGTCCAAGAAGCCCAAGGATCATTCTAAAAAACTATAAAAAGACAAGGCAATTTTAAGAAAGGTAAGAGTGTTACATTTGCAAAAGTGTATGATTGACATTTGTCATTGCAAGCATAAAAGAGAGTGCAGGCACTCCTCTTTCTTTTTCTTGTTCCTCCATTTCACAACTTTCTTAATGTTTTAGCTCAAATTTCACTATCCATTTCACATATTTCACAATGCAAATTCTCATTTTACATTAATTTCTAGATTTCACAAGCTATTTTACATTTCGCAACTTATTTCATAATAGTTTCATGTTAATTTCACAAACCTAGTTTATGTATATTGTTCTATGTTCATGTTTCAAGAATTTCATGCAGTGTAAGGTATGGATTATGCTCTAAGCATTAGATTTAAACTCCAGTTTAGTCTTAATTTCTCAATCATACAACCCAATTGATCTCTATTTTATAAGAGTTAATGCAAGATTCTTTTGGATCTCCAATCATTTAAAGCCTCATTTTAAACTTATTTCTCAGTTCAATTTGAATGTATAAATCCATGTTAATTAGTGAATTGATGAAAAATGAATGTCTATAATAATTATAGATCATCTGTTTAAAATCTAACCCTCAATAAAGGGATGGTCACTTCCATTTTTATTTTGGAAAGCCTTAATGCTTGGAGAGGTTTATGAACCCTTAAATTTGATGTCAAATCTATGTTGAATTATAATGCATATACGAGGAATAGGCAAATCTGTGTTGCCCTTAATTCTTTGATGTAGTTCAACGAGATCGGACCTTTCCTCAACAGCTCAGGCATCCTGCGACCACACCATAACCCAGCTTGCCACTTGCCACTCGCAAGTCCCTCAGAGTACAACCCTAAGTAAACTGCCACTCCTCGATAGCCATACATTTTCTATACTATCTGTAGTGACCTTTCATCTCCCTTGGCATCCAAAATACAAATTAATATCCGTTGCAATCTGTCAAAGAAAACAGCCTTAGAGTGGGAAGACATCTTTGCTGAGAGCCAAGCTTACACAGAAGACGTCTTTCCAGGCATGACCCAAAGCAGTCAGATGTCTGAGCTGAAGTCTCAAACGCCTCCAACAAGCTCCCAAAGGCCATAGAACATCCCAAACTCCTCAAGAACAATAACAACACAAGAAAACACACACACAAACAGTCCCTTGAGGATGGATTGACATTTTAATGTGATCTCCTCGTCAGTGATGTAGGACAATTTGTATGTTAGGACAAGAATGTGAAAATACATTTACAGTTTTAATACAAGCAATGACTCTTAAACAATAATCAATGAAAAATATTTCAAAAAGGTTGATGAATGGGTTGCACAAATGCACTGAACAAACATGTATTATTGGTACCAATAAGACAAAAGAGCATCCTTTATAGATTATATCGAGTTACTGTTACTTTAACAAAGACTTTTTTTTTTTTTTTTGGATATTTTCTGTTTCTTGCGATATGAAACCAGACGTTTTGTACAAGAAATAGTATGCACTACGAATTATTTTTAAAAAATCATAATAGATGTTTTCAAAATCAGTTTTCCACAAGTTGAAGCACTGTTTATAGCAAGTCAAAATTAGGCAATACAATGCATCACCAAGCTTGCATTCGAAATAGAAGATGATGATGCATAGATATAGCCATGTCTTGACTATTTAAGACTGCTCAGTTTTTTCTTGGTAAGTTAGGATCACCACCAAGCTCTACTCGCAGATTATCAAATGGATACTCTCTTGGTGTCTGGATAAGAAAAGATAAACCCCACAAACCATGGCGGTCAGCACATGCATACAAAACAAATAAACTGCAATCAAAAGTAGAGACTTGACAGTGATGAGACTACCACTAGTAGTTCAGAAAAACAAGCCTAAAATAAAAGAAAAAACAAAAGCAAAAATCACCATTACACTAGCTTCATTTAATACAATCACAACAGCAAAGGCACTCAAATGATGGTTAAGATATATTACTTTTTTGTTTTTATAACAGCATTTCTACTTACAGAACGCAATGATCTTCCTTGAATCCAACTGCTTGTATACAGGGTCTATTATGTGAGCTGGCAAAAATATATCATGCTGTAAAATAGATAGATTTATATGTTGTATCTCCTGGATTAATTTGTTCCCTTGTAGTCAAGCTACAAAGCTGACTCGTCTAGGTTAAGATCGGCAGGCCCTAATGTTCAAAATCTCTCAACCGATGAGAAAACATGATCTTTTCATATGGGAATCATGGTAGGCCAAGGAGAAGGCGATTCATGGTTTAGTACTGCAGATACGCAACAGAAGGTGAATGGATCTGCACAATTTCAAACAGTTTATAAACATAAACAGCTAAGATAGCTATCAAGGGATAGAAGCAACGTTAAGGTTTTCCCTGGTCAAGTTGGAAACAACAGTGCCTGTTGGAAATAGAATAAGTACAATATCAAATCAGTACTGAAAGCTGGTTCCAAGAGCTTCGGGAAAAAAGATTTGGCGCAACTGGATGAATGCAACTCTCAAGAGATGAAAAGAACTTAAAGTTTGCCCTTGTTCAAGTTGGAAACAATAATGTTTATTGGACGTAGAAAAAATACAAAACCAATCAGTACTGAAAGATGGTACCAAGAGCTTCAAAAAAAGGAATAGACGCTAAAGTGAGCACAATAGGTTACAGAGGCCGAAAAGATCACCATGAGAAACGGGCAAAGATAAAATGGATGAAATATAGAGATGACAATGCTAAGCTTTTCAACACATGCCTCGGCTAAATTTCAGAAGAGAAGTATCAAAAATCTGCTCATGGAAGACTGGACCCCACATAGAAATAGTACAAAACCGAAATACTGAAAATGATCCCAGAAGCTTCAAAAGAAGGAATGGACGCTACTGGACAAACACAATAGGTTACAGAGGCAGAAAAGACCACCATGAGAAACAGGCAAATATACAAAGGATGAAATATGAAGATGACAATGCTAAGTTTTCCCAAACATATGCCTCGGCTAAATTTCAGAAGAGAAGTATCAAAAATCTGCTCATGGAAGACTGAACCCCATTTCAAAAACGGATTAGAAAATTCCCCTTCCTGCAATCCACAGGCCAGCCAAATTGCCAGATGTATTGACAGGATGCTTACATCCCAACACAAGAAATGGCAAGATAGACCACTCACGATAGATGAGATTCATAATGTTGTTTTCAGCATGCGAACATCAAAGCACCTGGGTCAGATGGCTTCCTAGCGGCGTTGTTACAAAGTATCTAGCATATTGTGGAGCAGAGGATGTCTTTGAGTTTAATTTTGAATTGGCAGATTGATTAAGTTCTCCCAGAAATTAAAGTCACTTGGATAACCTTTGTACCCAAGGTACCAATAGCTCAAAAAAATAACGGATAGGTTGAAAATGTCCATAGAATAACAGATAAATTATAGTTAATGTTTTTTGTGTGTGGACATGTGTATCAAACTGTCAGTGACGCATAGCTCACTTAAGAGTATAAAGCTTCTAATTTGCAAGTCACAAGTACAATCCTAAGGTGGCATGTCAAGACATCTGCTAGCCTAGGGGTGCAGCAAAAATATAAGTTTAGGCTATAATGTAAATAGACAACTGATCATCAAATCCTTCACTTACCTTAACTGGTCACCTATCAAGATAAGGTAAAATTATAATTAGACTAGATTCATCATAAGTTGAAACTGATTACTCAAGGATTAGGGAGAATAAATAATATTACACTTAACAGCTAGTTGAGATGTAATGGATAAATGTCAATTTTAAATTACCATAAATTTTAATTTTTAAGTTAAAAACATAGAATGAAAAAGAAATTCAAGATACAATCTTTATCGTAAGTTGCAACTAATTACTCAAGGATTAAAAAGAAAATAAATAATGTTACCCTTGATAGCTAGTTGAGATGTGCTGGATAACTGTCAGTTTTAAACTATAAAAAAATTTAAACTTTTAAGATAAAACCTAACAAAAGAAATTAAAGAAACAATCATTTAAAATATAACAGTTAGTTTGAAGACAAGTAAACCAATCTTTAGTTTAAAAAAAAAACAACCAGTTTAAAGAAAAAAGAGGGGGGAAAGAAACAAAGCAAGAAAACACAATGATTTTTTAAGCACAACTTGACCTTGCAACCTATCACCCTATCACATATAAGGCGATGAGCTAGTCAGTAGAATCATGCTATTAAATATTCTAAAATATAATACATTATGTAACATTTAAAAATAAAATGCTGCTAAACATTTAAAAAATTATAAAAAATAAACTAAATAAGATTTTAAGGAAGACCTCTGGATTACTTAATCTTTGTTAAGATAGGCCACCAAGCCAAATGGGTCACTTTGATAAAATAACCTTCATCTCTATTAACGTTATTTAAATGAATTCTGATTTCAAGAACCTCTCTAATTTTTCTATCTACAGAGGTTGCCATTACATAACACTTCACTATTTCTATTTTCTATTAACTGAGCCAAATGGGTTATTTGGGTAAAACAACCTTCATCTCTATTAATATTATTTGAATAAACTCTGATTTCAAGAATTTCGCTAATTTTACCGTCTACAGAGTTCTCCATTACACAAAAAGCTTCACTATTTTATATTAACTGTTTATGGTTTTTAAAGAGATTGTAGCTTTCTATCTGTTCATCCAGAGGTGATTTAAAAGCTATATATATAATTTTTTTGTATTTCTTTCAAGTGTATTTTATTATAGGGTTAAAGACTGTTATAGCATCATGTTTTTTTAAACTCCAGCTATTTTTTCAGAAACATCTTTAACATAAGAAAGGTTATGAGCTTTTTATTTGAGAATACCACATTATTTTCTAAATTATTTGGATCAATCGTAATATCTGAAGGAATGCCTACCTGATTCAACCAAGATTAAATTGTTTTAATCCATACTTTAACAATAATCTTTTTATCAAAGTTCAAGTTTGAGAATAGTGTTTTAAGTAGTTTACCTCTGGGGTAGGAAGTTGTATTACAAATGTTGAAGGCTCTAATAATTAAGGAGCAAGGATAGAGAGTTTATAAATAAAGAGGCAACTAGATAGACCATCCAAATATCAATCAATATGTGTGTTTTTTAAAGACATCATAACTTTATTGTTTGAGTCATCTTTTTACTATGGTGACATCTAAAAAAGATAAGGAATCATTCTTTTTTAATTCAATGATAAATTGGATGTTGGGATCTATTGGATTAAGATGTTAATGAAAATTTTTATGGTTATTAAAGGAAAATCTTTAAGATGTCGGCAACAAATATTAGTATCATCTACATATCTGACCCAATGTTTGGGTTTTAGAAAAAAAGAACTAATTGTAAGTTTTTCAATACTCCCTATGTATAAATTAGCGATCAAAGGAAACTAACCTGAACTCAGTGCTCCACTTTTATCTATTCATAACATTCCTTATAATATTTAAAACAGGTAATTTCCAAACAAAATTTAATAACAGAACATATTTAAAATTCAATATTATATTTAAAATTTATCTTATATATGACATCCATTACTTTATCAGCTAACGGGCACACAGGGGATGTCAAAACCCCAAACAATTTGACAACAGATACTTCCATTTTCTCTTATAACATGCTTGGTGCAACATGTTATGCTTGTGTTTATTGGTTTTTAAGTCTTGGACCATGGGCACATTAATTAAGTAGAACATTAAATAAACACAACTTAAAAAATTATGGAAACTGGAAACAGAAAACTACAAAATGTAAGTGGTTTCATTTTGCAGGTTCACAAAGTTGTTTTAATATTGATTTTTAATCACTAGTTATAGGAATATGCTAAGTGTTCAACAATTAAGGATATGTGAAATGTGATAATTTAGTTGAATTTCACATCATACCTTTTATTTTGTTGTTACAACTGAATTCTAGAATCATAAATGTTGCAAAAGATAAGTCCTCTCGTAGAATACTTAAAGATGGTCAGCTTGATTTTCAGGTTGAAATTATAAAATGTTGGGAATCCTGATAGAAATCTAGTAGTCAGTTGAATACTGCCAACATGCTTCAAGGGGGCATTCTGCTAGGAGCAATCAATCAGTGGTTTGACAATGAATGTAGAGAAGTTAGATTAGGCTTGGAATTCCATTGATCGTTGAAGAAGAAATAAGAAGATGCAGTCTATTAAAAAAAAGATAAGCTGAATTACTTCATTTAATTAATAAAATGTCTAGGTGTTATTAGAGATTATGGTGCAGAAGTAAAATACCATAAGATAATTTCTCTTTCTAGGAAGTTCAGAATTTCAACCAAAAATTATTTACATGGAAGGAAGATAGGGAACTTCAGATTAGTGACAACAATCTATCTTTATCGTGCCGACGAACTATCTCTTTCATATAACGACGTTATGGACGTTTTCAATGACTTTCTTTTGGAAAAGTTGCCGATGCAAAAGCTTGTTGCAAAACGTGTTGAAGTGGACTGGACCTCTTGCTTGGAGGCAGTTAAGCATCAATTAAAGTTTGCATTGGAATTTAGTTTGGATAATGACGGATGCATTAACAAGGTAGTTCTTGAGAAATATTTTTGAATCAAATATTAGCAAATGGGTGGAGAAAAATCAAGTGCATAAAATATCTCAAGCGTGCTTTTACGCAATACAATTCTACTATTGATCACCTTGTTACTTTAAAATAGCTCATCAATGATGCCAAAAAATTCAAATAGGAGAACATTTATCTGTTTTGTGGACTTATCCTAAGCTTATAATTCTATTAGCAGAATCAAACTTTGGCAGTGGCTGCCCAGCATCGGGACCCCCACAACATTGATATTAACAATTGCAATGCTTTGCAAAGAGTTTTACTTCCAAGAGACTCTCATTTTCATACTTCTATTACGGTAAAACAAGGTTGTCCTCTATCCCTTACAATATTTGGAATTTTCATTACTACATTAAAAGCTTCAATGAAAGATTTCTATCTAATTATTTAATTTATGTACAGGACTGTTCCAAAGAATATCAGATAATGAACCTATAAAAAAGTTTGCTACATCACTGTTCTAGGAAAGCCACTGAAAGGTGGACCAAAAAAGACATGGGAAAAAATGATCAAAGATGATCTGGAGAAACTGCAAATAAATAAAGATTTCACTCTTCATAGAAGCAAGTGGCAAAAAGGAACTCATGTAGTCAACCCCATTTTATCGGGACAAAGCTAGAATGACGATGATGACAATGATGACTGTTGTTCCATCAAGCTTCTCATTACAACTGATAATGTTGCCTTTATCACAATATCCATGATTTTTGTTGGTACGTTGGCATAAAAGTGAATGCTTAAAAACCGCACAACTATGGTGTGTAGCATGTGAAACACTGATTATTCTTTCAAGATAGTAAATGAGGAAATTGACATAATTCAACGTTATAAATACTTTTAAGTTTGGAATATTTTGACAAATATAAATGGAATAGACTTGTTAGCCAATGAATTGGTGGTGGAATAAAAGCCCTCTATATACAATAAAAAATGCAAACAAGAATCAAATTGTCTTGAGATATTTGGAACTTGCTTCTCCATGCAATTGTCCAAACCGGTTATCTCATATGGATGTGTTGTTTGAAGTCCTGAGTTATCACTTAAGCAATAATAGAAGTTGGAAGAAGTTCAAAAAAAATTTCTGCTAGAGGAGTTCAGAGTTAGATAAAGACAACATGACAACTTTCTCTTAAAAGGGTGTTTGTCGATTTATAGCATATGTTTAAAACTTTTCTAACTTGCCAACCGATAAATTTTCTAGAAAGGCCCTGCATGTTGCTTAGGAGGACGGTTTGTTCTACCAAGGTCTATTGTGGCGTCATAAATGGAATATTGACAAGCAAATTTTTTGTTGCAATCCCAAACATTTCCGCCAGGCCATCAAACAAAAGACTACAAAAATGCTGGACAAAAAGTAAAGAAAAGAAACAATTTTATTTGAACATTGTCAGGAGGACGTTACTGCCACTGTAGCTTGTTTAACTGCTGCAATTCTCTAATGCTTGTGAATTCAAATTGGTAGGGGAAAATGACTTAAAATTTGATAGGAAGAATGTAAATCGTTTCTGCATACAAAATGTTTGAAGACACATATCATATTTTTCTTGTGTTTCTCGACAAATCATATTCAAAAGAAATGGAACATTTCATCACCTGATCTAGTTGTTTTGTGTTTCAAACAATTCTAGAGTTATTTGGTAACTTTGTGGATGAAGCCTTCAAAGTAGATTTCCTATATGTTTCATCTGGCCCATAAATCCCCAGTGTCTTTGGCTATAATAAAAAATTTTAAGTTGTGTTTATTTAATTTCTAGTTAATTAATGTACCCATGGTCCAAAGACTTAAAAACCAATAAACACCAGCATAACATGTTGCACTAAACAATAAGAAAAGATGGAAATAGTATGATAGCATGTGACTTGTTGGATAAGGCATTTGACTTGCATCCTACATACAAGTCACAGGTTCAGTCTCAATTGGCCATTGAGATATACAAGCACTATATAAAAGATTATTAAAACACAACTGGCCCAATATATCCATATGGTCCTCTGTGATTGAATCTCATATCTGCAAAAGATTTTACTCCAATCAGCATTGGACTGCATTTACAGAAGGTGATGCCTCACTTGATTAATAGAAAAGAAGCTGGTTTTGTAAAGGATATACACACTTTCACTAAGGTGTTTTTGGTACAACAGATCCTTCAATCAGCCCATCTACAAAAGGAGCCTAGCATTGCCGTGAAACTTGACATTCCAAAAGCTTATGATACAATTAACTGAAGCTGATAGAAGATGGCTTTTCCTCCACTGGGTACAAAAGCTAGAGGGATGCTACCAGTAATCCAGATTTTCCATTCTAACTAATGGTCATCATTTTGGAAATTTCACTTTCAAATGTGCTGTGGCAAAGGGATCCAGTGTCTTTCTTTTTCTTCATTTTAGCAATCAAAGGTTTGGATTCATACTTAAGAAATTTGAGAAATTGTAAAGTTATTAGAGGTATAAAACCTGCAAAGAATTGCAGTTTATTCACTCATACCCAATTTATAGATGACACCTTCATTTTCTTTCTTTGATCTCATAAAGACCCTTTGTGAAAAATCTGCATACAATGCTGCTAACTTTAATGCTTCAGGGTTAAGAATTAATTTGAATACAAGTTGCCTTTTTAATTTGGAGTTTAATCACAGCTCTTACGATCCTATATTGAATTATTGGGATGTCAAGTAGACTCATTACCTACTACATATTTGGGGCTTCTTACCCTTTTGGATCATATGAAGCAAGGCCTATGAAACCAGCTTCTACAAAAGATCAGCAAAAGACTTGATGTGTGCAAGGCTAAGTTATTATCACACGGAAGAGAGTTACAATTCGTGAGATCAACTTTTCAAGCTCTTTTTCTTTATTAGCTCTCTTGCTACACTGTTCAAAGACGGTAATTTCTAAGATTAAAAAGAAATAACTTTTATTTCGTCTAACCATCTGAAAAAGGCTTTGCATGTTTTCAATTGGCACACTCTGCAAATCTTAGTCCTGTGGAGGCTAGAATCTCTAGCATAATCAAGATATTACTTATGCTTTGCTAGGGGAATTTGCTTGCCAAAGTTTTATCTCAGTGAGCCAGAGCGATGAAATCTAAATGCTTAGTTAGTTTGGGATTAAATGCTATGGATTATATGCTGAATTATTAAAATGTGGTGGAGAGTTAGATTGAACAAGGACATGAAAAATGTTTAATAAAGGAGTTCAAAAAGATTTGACTAGACAGTGGATAATTAGTAGAGTTGTAATTGTTATAATCAGATCTGAAAACAATTAGATCTGAAAACACACTACAAATGCTCTAGAGAAATTATTAAAAACCTTACAGATCTGAATAGATCATTAGAGGCAAAATATTGCACTGTAAGAAACACTATAAACCACTCTCAAAACATTCCAAACTCTAGCAAACATTTGTTGTGATAACAAAATGAAAGCAAAATGAAAACAGTAAAAAGGAAATAGCACAAGAACACAGAGAGTTACGTGGTTCGGGCCCCTTTTACCCTACTTCCACAACAATGCTGATCTGCCTTCTATTCTTCTCAAATCTTAAGGACACAAGTCATCCTTGCAACTTTTCAAACACACAATCTGTTATTCCAACAGATCTCAAATCAACACCAACAAGACTTACGTCTCCAAGGTAAAACCTTGATACAAAACTTTCACTTTGAAGCACACCCTAAAAGGCTACCCCAAGCCTTCTATTTATGAAGAAACATGAGGACCAAACCCAATCTTAATACATGTGGGATAAAACACCAAGCCTCCTCCTATATATGAGGAAACATTAGGACCAAACCCCAATCCTAATACATGTGGGATAAAACACATCTCCACATCAAATGCAACATAAAAGGAAATACAACAATTAATGTATTTGTCTTCATTTTTCCAACAAACTCCCCCTTGAAGACAAATCCAACCAGCCTTTAAGAGATGTGCACTTCTGATTAAGCTTCAATTATCCCAAGCTTCTTCCTACAGAAAATGTGTTTTTCAGCTATCACTGGTTTTGTTAATGCATCAGCAACATTGAGCTTTGTATGGACCTTTTGAACATGCACCAGGCCACCCTCTATGATTTCTCTTATGAAGTGGAATCGGACATCTATATGTTTTGTCCTGGCATAAAAGGCAAAATTCTTTGCAAGATGGATTGCACTCAAAGTATCACAAAACACAGCATACTTTTGTTGTTTTAATCCAAGAGACTGCAAAAATCTCTTCATCCATAACATCTCCTTGCATGCTTCTGTGAGGGCTACGTACTCTCATTCAGTTGTAGATAAAGTTATGAGTGGTTGTAGACGTGACAACCAATTCACTGCTGCACCACCAAAAATAAATGTGTACCCTGTAGAAGATCATCTTGTATCATGATCAGCAGCAAAGTTTGCATCTACAAAGCCTTCAATGTGCAGATTAGCATCTCCAAAACATAAGCAATGCGCTTTTGTGCCTTTTAAATATTTTAAAATCCATTTGACAGCTAACCAGTGATTCCACCCATAGTTGGTCATAAATCTACTAACTACTCCAATGGCATAAGCAATATTGGGACGTGTACAAACCATGGCATACATCAATGACCCAACAGCAAAAGTATATGGGATATTTTAACCTTTTCAAAATCCTCTTTTGACTGTGGACAGTCCTTTGATAAATTAAATTGTGCTGAAAAAGGTGTACTTACAGGTTTTACATCCTCCATGTTGAAACGCTTTAGAACCTTTCCAATGTAGTCTTCCTGACTCAACCACAGCTTCTTCCTTTTTCTGTCCCTGTAAATATTCATACCAAGAATTTTCTTTGCCTATCCCAAATCTTTCATAGCAAATTCTTTGCCCATTTCCAATTTTAAATGTTTTATCTATGCTATATCATTTCTAGCAATTAGCATATCATCAACATACAACAACAACACTATAAATTTACTTGAAATATCTCCAGAAAAATACACACAATGGTCTAGGTTGTTTTTCTGATAAGATAGCTTCTTCATGAAAGTATCAAACCTTTATACCACTGCCTAGGGGCTTGTTTCAAACCATATAAACTCTTTTTCAGTCTACAAACCAGACCTGAACCTTGTTGTTCTTCATACTCTTCTGGCTGTTTCATGTAAATTTCCTCCTCCAAATCTCCATGGAGGAATGTTGTTTTTATATCAAGTTGTTCCAACTCTAAGTCCATGCAAGCCACCAATGATAGCACTAAACGTATAGAAGAGTGTTTTACCACTGGAGAAAAAATTTCTTGAAAGTCAATACCTGGTTTCTGTGCATAGCCTTTCACCACCAACCTAGCCTTGAAACGTTTTTCCCCATTTGCCTCTGATTTAATTCTGTATAGCCACCTGCACTCCAAGGGTTTTCTACCTTGTGGCAACTGAACTAGCTCCCAGGTTTTGTTCTGTTGGAGTGATTCCCATTCATCATTCATAGCTGCCTTCCACTTTGTGGCATCAACACATGTCATGGCTTCCTTCATTGTTTCTGGTTCACCATTATCGTTGTAAAATACATAATTCAATGAGGGAGAGTACCTGTCAAGAGGTTTGGTAGTTCTGGTTGACCTTCTAACCCAATGAGACACATCTGTAGCTTCTTGTTCATCATCTTCTACCTCATTTTCTTGCTGTCCTGCATTTTCTCCTTGCTGTCCTAAGTTCTCAGCTTGCTGCCAAGTACTTTCAGCATGTTGTCCAACGTTTCCAGATCTGAAAAATCCATGAGTTTCATCATTTTCAATTTCTTCAGTCACGCTAAGAGGAGTCCTTATGCTTTCTGAGCCATTTTTGTCCTTGTCTTTCTTTTGCAGCTCACTAAACATCACATTTTCTCTGAATTTAACGTCCCTTGATCTCACTACACGTTTCAATTCAGGATCCCAAAGTCTGAATCCTAACTCATCTTCTCCATATCCAACAAATATGCAACTTTTAGCCCTGTCTTCCATCTTAGTTCTGTTTTCCTTTGGAATATGCATAAATGCCTCACATCCAAAAACTCTTAAATGACTGTATGAAACGTTTTTACCTTTCCAAACAACTTCTGGAACAGCATTATCAATTGAAGAATGTGGAGACCTGTTCACCAAATATGCAGCAGTCATAACTGCCTCTCCCCAAAATGTCTTAGGTAGGCCTGCACCTGAAACCATTGTTCTAGCACGATCCAGCAATGTTCTGTTGCATCTTTCAGCAACTCCATTTTCCTGTGGTGTACCAGGAGGGGTACGAATGTGCCTAATTCCTTTGATGTTGCAAAAATCAGCAAATACTTTAGAAGTGTACTCCCCACCATTATCAGTTTGCAAACATTTTATTTTCAGACCTGTTTCATTTTCTACTCTTGCAACAAATGTTTTGAAAACTGAAAACACTTCATCTTTTGATTTCAGCATATAAACCCAAACCTTCCTTGTACAATCATCTATGAAAGTCACAAAATAAATAGATCCACCAAGAGAAATGGGAGTCATAGGACCACAAACATCAGAATAAACCAATTCTAACTTATTTTTCTTTCTGCTGTCCAAATCCCTACGAAAGTTTACTCTCCTAGATTTTCCAACTAAACAGTCTTTGCAATCAGTTTGAGCATAAGAAAATACAGGAATGAGAGTCTGATTTTGAAGTACCTTTAAGCTTGACCAGCCAATGTGTCCAAGACGTCTATGCCACACTTCAGAATTTTCTGTATCAGAAACTGTTGCAATAGAGTTGCATGAATCTGCCATCAATGTATATAAGCTGCCCTCCTTCTTTCCTTTCAGAATGGTCATGATTCCCTTGGAAATCCTCCAATGTCCACCTCCACTACTAAAATTCAGACCTGAATCATCCAGCTGTGGAACTGAAATCAACTTCTTTGTAACTTCAGGAACATGTCTAACGTTATCTATTGTCACCTTTGGCATCCCTGCTTGTTGCAGACTTATACTTCCAATTCCAAGAACTTTTAAAGCTTTTCCATTAGCAGCATATACAAAACTAGATTCAACTTTATGATAAGATGCAAAACAAGACTTATCTGGACAAATATGAAAGGAGGCACCTGAGTCAATCAACCAGATGTCACTGCTACATCCATCTGCCACCATTGTACATTGTTCTTGAATCAGAAAACTGACGTTTTCATCAGCTACATGTACCTCTGATGTTCCTTCTTCTGACTTCTTCTCCTTTCCTTTTCCTTTATTTTTCTATGCTTTCCATGCAAAGCAATCCTTCTTCAAATGACCTTTCTTCTTGCAGTACCAGCATTCTTGAGTTTGAGTTCTGCCATGTGATACTCCTCTGTCCGTGCTTCTCCCCCTACTTGGGAAACGTCTTCTACGTCTACCTCTTTCCTCTGCTACATGAACATTTCCAGATCTAAAAGATTTATCTACTCTTCCTTCTGAATCCTGAAGGGTAGACAAAACCTGTTCAAATGTCAGATGAAACACTCATAGAAGTAGTAATAGATGTCACAATTGCAGACCAGGAATCAGGTAAGGAGTCTAACAAAGCATAGGATTTAACTA
>MNCI01013021.1:38681-65327 GCA_015680685.1 Gnetum montanum
CCTTCATCAAAATGCTCCAAATGTTCCAGTTCCTTCCTACCAATCCTTTCATTGTTTGCAGCCTCTCCATCTTTTTAAACCTTGCTCTGATACCANGGTATTCAAACCTGATACTTTGTCAAACCTATTCTTCAGCGTTTGCCACAGATCATGCGGATCCATATCCGATTTGATTGAGGCCAAAATCCCATTGCTTAAGGTAGGATGAATGAAAGACAATGCCTTAGTCTTAATTTTTCTGCTGGTTGAGAGGGATCTAGGGCCTCTTGGCAATCCTTTTGTGCTAAAATAGCCTTCATCAAAATGCTCCAAATGTTCCAGTTCCTTCCTACCAATCCTTTCATTGTTTGCAGCCTCTCCATCTTTTTAAACCTTGCTCTGATACCAGTTGTTATAATCAGATCTGAAAACACACTACAAATGCTCTAGAGAAATTATTAAAAACCCTACAGATCTGAATAAATCATTAGAGGCAAAATATTGCACTGTAAGAAACACTATAAACCACTCTCAAAACATTCCAAACTCTAGCAAACATTTGCTGTGATAACAGAATGAAAGCAGAATGAAAACAGTAAAAAGGAAATAGCACAAGAACACAGAGAGTTACGTGGTTCGGGCCCCTTTTACCCTACTTCCACAACAATGCTGATCTGCCTTCTATTCTTCTCAAATCTTAAGGACACAAGCCATCCTTGCAACTTTTCAAACACACAATCTGTTATTCCAACAGATCTCAGATCAACACCAACAAGACTCACGTCTCCAAGGTAAAACCTTGATACAAAGCTTTCACTTTGAAGCACACCCTAAAAGGCTACCCCAAGCCTTCTATTTATAAAAAAACATGAGAACCAAACCCCAATTCTAATACATGTGGGATAAAACACCAAGCCTCTTATATATGAGGAAACATTAGAACCAAACCCCAATCCTAATACATGTGGGATAAAACACATCCCCACATCAAATGCAACATAAAAGGAAATACAACAATTAATGTATTTGTCTTCATTTTTCCAACAGTAATGCTTTTTAAAAGAGAATATAAATCACATTTAAATAATTATAGATTGCTCATAATCAATAACTTGTTTGCAAAATTGTTAAGTACCATTTTGGAGAAAAAATTAAAATGTTGGGAAAAAGCAAATAATGTACATCCAGTTTCAGAAAAAAACATTCTACAATAGATCATTTAGTTGCATTCAGATATTGTATTGAACAAGCAAAAGGCAAACAAGGTAAAAATTTATTTGTTTTGTTGATTTTCTGAGGCATTTGATTCTGTTATGAGAGAACAATTACAAAGCAAACTTATCAAACTTCGAATTGATTCTGGTTTACTTGATGTCATCTAAATTTTATATACAGAAATAATTTTTTAATTAAAAGATGATGAAACTACACAATCTTGTCAGTTTTACAGTAATACAGAAGTAAAGCAAGGTTGTCCCCTTTCACCAATATTGTCTAGCATTTCATTGTGAACTAAGGGTGGATTATAAAGGTACCTATAAATTATGTCATTAAAGTGGATCAGTCACAGATACAACTTTTAATCTTTGGAGATGATGTATCACTCATTGCAAATTCAAAAACAGGATTAAAAACACGTTGCATAAACTGGAAAAATTTTGTAAACAGACAAATGAAGGTGAATGTTAACAAAACAAAAATTCTAATTTGTGGTACTGATAAGAGAGATTACTCTTTCTAGCTAAATAATAAAAACTTGAGATCATGTGGGCGGGAGTCGGAGAGTTAGTAAGCACGGGTGGTGCTAATTGGATTGGGGGCAGCAGCAAAGCTGGTGCAGCCGATGGACAGACCAACACCGGAGTGCATGGAGTGGAAGATGGATCAGCAAGGGGCAACACTGAACCCATAGTTGGGTTGTGGGACGGAGATGAGGCCCAGGAGTTCTTTGGGAGGTCGTCACAAATCGATGGCTCCTTGCATTTGGAGGTTGCTCATTTGCCCTTGAAGGGCTTGTGCACAATTGAGTGGAACCTTATTGGCCACTTCATCTCAAGTGGGGTGAGGCCCAAGTTGGCACTCATCCACAAGTGGGTCGTTGCTACCTGGGGCCTTGAAAATGTCAATGTGAGTCTGATGAAGGAACTAATCCTCTTTATTTCTACAATGTCCAAGACCGGGATAGGGTATTGTTGGGTGGTCCATGGTTTTTCAATGCTTGGGGACTGGCCCTTACACCGTGGCACCCAGGTTGACACCAAGACCTGGACCTTTTTTCTCGTGCTCCAGTCTGGATCTGAGTCTTAGGGAATCCCTTGGGAGCTCTGGACACCACCTTTTCTAAAGTCATTGGTAGCATTCTTTGGGGATTTCATTGCGCTAGACAAGTTCACCATGTTGATGGAGCACATGGGTTTTGCTAGATTTTGTGTTTGGCAGTCCTTGTCTCCTAAAGATCTGCTCAAGGAAGTGGTTTTGGCCCTCCCACCTGGGGAGGAGTGCATATCAGTTGAATACAAGAACCTACTAGTAGAGAACTCTCCAACAGACACCAAGGCCAACCACTGTACGTTCTATGGTAAGCCAGGCCATCTCACTAATGCATGTAGGGTCAAGGTTGGAGCCTATGCTGCCAAGCTGACAAACAAGGATGGGTAGTTGAGGTGAAAAGGCAAGGATGCAAGGCACCCAGAGTGAGTTCAAACATGGGGTTGGGAGGGCTTAAAGGGGCTACAGCTTTGAAGCCAGAAAATGTGGTGCCAATGCCTAGTGTGGGGTTGGCTTCTACCAGTAATCTAGTCCCACCGTTCATTCCAAGGCCACATCCTGAGGAGGGTTTTGCTACGCCTTTGAATTCGCCGATACATGGTAAAGAACTACCTCCCCTAGGGGAATGGGTGTCCGTGGTTCGGGGATTGACCAAGCCCAGTATGAGGGAGGTGCCGCTACCTAGCGCAAAAGTTGGGGAGGGGTTCAGAGTTTCAGCAGAGGCTAGGAAGGTTGGCAGGCTGTCCACACCACCAGCACGCAACAAACAAACTCAATTGGAAATCAATTTGGGGATTCAAACGACCCTGAAAGAGGTCTACCGAAAGAGATCGACCAATAGACAATGAGGATCATGACCTAGAATTGCAAGGGACAAGGTACCCCCTATAAGTGCCATACCCTAAAGGAAATTGTGCATCGAGACCAATGCGACATTGTTTGTTTGCAAGAGACCAAGCTACAACAACGAGAATTTAGGTTTCTACAATGGGACGAGTAGCAAGTTCACCAAGTGGCTTGCCGCGGGAGAGCTGGTGGTTTAGCTATCATGTCACAACTGAAATTCCAACTCGTGGATTCTTTGGATTGGAGCATTACCATTAGACTGACCTCTTTAGGTCTCTAGCTCATGAACTTCTATGGGGCGCAAGAGTGGGAGAAGCGGCTCAATGAACTTCAACGTCACTAAGGTGGACCTTGACTAGCAACAATGGATTGTCGTGGGGACGTTAATCAACACCTACATGCCTAGGAAAAGATTTGCAAAGATTGCACTGCGCCTACGGGTGTAGAGCAATTTGAACAGTTCTTGCAACAACATGATCTTGTGGATATTGACATTGGAAACTGCCACTATACCTAGAGCAATCGTAGAAAGGGAAATGACAGGGTGATGTCACGAATTGATTAGGTTTGGGTCGGTTCAGCCCTCCTACTGGAGCAAGACATGTAGGTCATAGGGACAGAAAGGTGGACCTCGGACCACTGATTGCCGATCTGTCAGATAAGGCAACAATCACATCCTCTAGTGTCACGGTTCAAATTCAAGAGAACCTAGCTCATTAAGCCATGGCTAAGGCCTTCAATGACTGCTATTTGGGATAAATATTCTTCAGCCAAGGATCCACGCGATTTTCTAACAAACGACCTTAACCTCCTGAATAGGGAGATATGGTCACTAAGGTAGGAGGAGAAATATACCTTTCGATCCCATCAGGGGATGCTCCAGCAACAAGTTTTGGCAGTACAAGCAAGATAGGAGGCGGTGGAATCTTTGGCTCAATAAGAACAAGAACTCCTCATTGGGCTTCAACAGCTAGATAAGGAAGAAACGGATTATTGGAGGCAATGTTCAAGGAACATGTGGCTAAAGGAGTGGGATCAACCTACTTGTTTCTTCTTTCCTGCAGCTCAAGCTAACAATATGTCAAAGAAGGTGTTATGTTTGGTTCGTCAGGAACAAGAGCTGGAGCAGATCTAGGATATTGCACAGGAATTCCAAACCTACTGAGTGAATATTTGGAAGGAGAGGGAGAGGCTACCACTTTTGATCCCAGTGACATGGGTCCTCACTAAGGAGGACAACCGCAAACTGCTTGAGCCGTTTACCTAGTGGGAGCTCGAGGATGCCATGGGGGACCTAAAACCAAGTAAGGCACCTGGGCCTAATGGATGGCCGATTGAGTTTTTCAAGGAATTTGCAAGCATTCTATAGGAAAATGTGTTGGATGTGTTTAATACTATGCTCAAATGGAGACAAGTTCACTACGAAATTAACTGCCCACGAATTGTGCTTATCCCAAAAACCACAAACCCGTCTGAGCCCTCTCAATTCAGGCCAATCGAGGTGTGCAAAACCCTACTTTGATTATTTACCAAGCTAATTGTTAAGCAATTGGCTCCTTTGATACTGAGTCTACTCAGCAATACTCAGGCATGCTTCGTAAAGGAGCAATTCTTCCAAGACCAAGTAATTCTACTACAAGAAATTCTACACTCCCTTCACACCACACACTTTCCAGGTATGTGTTCTAAACTAGACATTACTAAAGCCTATGATACCGTAAGCTAGGACGCTATGAGAGAAATCATGACCCGTAAAGGCTTTAGTCATGGCTTTGTTGATCTATGTCTTCATCTGCAATCATCGGCCACCTATTCCATTGGCCTTGAGGGTGGGCTCTAGGGCTTCTCCTCCCTTGAGAGAGGCCTTAGGCAAGGAGACCCTCTATCGTCGTACTTGATTATCATTATAATGGATACCTTACAAGCTTACTGCAAAGCCGAAGGGGTGCAAGGGCTCCACATTGCCAATGTGGAGTGTATGGCAAAGCATTACACCGATGACACTATTCTTTTTACCAAGGCTATAGTGCCATAGGCTCGAGCAATGGACCAATCTTTATCATGGATGGCCCGAGAGATAGGCTTGGATGTGAACCAAGCCAAATCAACCCTTTATCTGAAACACACAAACACCTAGGTGAAGGAAAAAATCATTCAAGTCCTAGGGGTCATGCTGGGAACCGAACAAGATGTGTATCTTGGGTTTCCCATGTTCGCCTAGAATAGACAACGGGCCTAGCTCAAACTACTCCAACAGCTAGAACAATGGATCGGTCATTGGACAACATGCTTCCTGACAAGAAAAGGAAGGATTCTGCTGGTGACAGCTATCCTTTCTCCAATCGCTAGGTTCACAGCATCTATTGCCTCCCCTTGCACGATATTGGGAGTAAAGTAGACCAGCTGATATGCAATTTTATCTGGTTCGGGGGAAAATGGGGGGAAAAGCTTCATTTGGTGTGTTGGGACACTATGACATGGTCCAAGGAAGCGGGCAGGATGAGAATTCACAAATTCTCTGACCTGGTTACAATGGGGCATCAACAACTAGTTCATAGACTAACCAAAGCGAACACCCATCAAGCACCATGGATCTACATTATGTGGAATAAATATTAGCAATGGACCGCAAAACATAATGATTAGATACTTTAGTGATCGCTTTGCTGTCATGTTCAAAGCATGACACACTTGCATTTGATTACCATGCAACCTCGTTTTATTATAAAGCATCAATACCTAACAATCCCTAGCTAGATGTCAGTCTAGCAGGGCTAGTTGCCAGAAAAGATAAAGGTGTTCCTATGGTTAGTCAACCATGCTGCCCTGCCCATGCATGTGGAGTTGAGGAGGCAGGGTTTAAGGCTCGACAACACAAGCCCCTCATGTAATCAGACGCCTGAAACATGGTGCCACTTCGCGTTCAAATGTCACTTTAATAGAGAAACATGGCACACTGCTAGAATCCCCCCACTTGTGAATTTAGAGGGTGACTCCAAGGCTACCAACATTTTATGGTGTTTGTGGAGGGCACAGAATCACCCAATTTTCTGACAACTACCTTTACTGTCACCAACGCATGTGGCTGCGAAGGGAGTGAGGATGTGGCATGAAGCAACTATCAACATGGGCATAACTCCCACCTTCAAACCTTCTTGTGCCTGATTTCAAGGAATGTCGGAGTTGTGGGACCTAGTCACAAGTGTTGGGTGGGCAAATTTCCTCCCATTGTTGATGGGCGACCCTGCTCTATCAGACAGCAAATTTTTCACCAATTGGTAGAATACTTCCACCACCTTTTGTGGGGTCAAGATCAACCTCATGAAAGAAGCCTTGGCTTGTGTTTTGGGTGTGCCTGCCTCCGAGGAGGTTGTGATACCAACAACACAGGGATTCCAAGATGCGGAGGTTTTCTTCCTAGGGCTGGTGCTACGGACTACCAGCAGTCAGGTCCCCAAATCGACGTTGCCAGCTCTATGGCAACATGCGACAAAATTGATTGAATGTTTTTTCATCGAAACGGAGAATGTGTGAAAGTTACAAGGCGTTCACTTCACGCTCCTTAAATGCCTACGGTTGGGGAGGTGGGTTAACACGCCAAGCTTTTTTCTTGTGTTGTTGCAGCATCATCGACCAAGGCAACACTCAAGTTTGATTCTTGTCCTGTGGAGGGTAGCTCAATTGACAACTATGATGTAGGATGTGGTTTTGACTTGCAACTCGATCTATAAAGAACGGATGTGGTTGTGGCTACTGGACTTCACCCGGGTTGCGCAGTGATGATGCTGGTGCACCCTAAACAAGAGACAGTGGAGACTATGCTTGGGGAGGGCTCGTCTACCATGCAGGAGAGGATTGAGGTAGGTATGGAAGAGGCCACTCTCAAGGCACGTGATGAGGAACGAAGGGTCTGAGAAGCAAAATGAGTTGCTCATGAGGACGCCTTTCAAAGGCAATTGGAAAGGCTAGAACTCCAGCACTAGGAAATGGTGGACATGCTTCGGCAACAAAGGGAGGCAAAGAACATAGCTGCCAAGGCAACAATGGAAGATCAACTTTGCAAAGAACTAAAGGAGGAGTTGCAGCAAGAAGAGCTTTGGCAGCAAACACTGGAATAGGAGGAAAAAGCACATAGGGAAACTGAGCAGAGGAAGGACAAAGCATGTCAATAGTAGCTAGACTGGGCACACAAGCAAAACACAATCACCTGGCTACAAGAAGAGAAATATCCCTATGTCTACATGCATATGAACCAAAACTCATCATGGTAAGAGCTTCGCCAGCACATCCAACTTGCGTCGGCAAAGCTCTACCCTAATGGCAAAGGTATTGTGGCCACTAGAGCGCAAAAGCTAACGCCTTTAAGATCTTTCAATAGGCGGTTGTGTTTGTCAATACTGAAGCATACTATGCTCTACTTAGCACCCTCCACTCGTAGTATCAACCTACCTATAAATGTGTGCATCTACCTAGACATCTCTAAGGGGTTGGGTTATCGGTTAGCTTGTGTTTTCCTGCTTGGTTTTTGTTTGGTCAGATGGCCAGGTTTGCTGGGAAGGAAGTTGGTTTTGGAAAACTCTTTGTTCATAGTTGGGTCTATACCGAAGGGTTCAAGGGACCTGTTTTTGCTTGCATTGGTCGTAGTTAGGAGAAGTCTCTACCCAGCTAGGTAAGCGGACAAAGGATGTAGAGGTTGACAATCACCCCATATTTTGACATATAGTAGTCCTAGGGGTTTATCCCCCTAGCTTTTCCATGATTGTACATACTTCAAAGTTAATATATTCTCAAAATTTTCTCAAAAAAAAAAATTTGAGATCATGGAGAAGTACAAATATTTAGGAGTAGAAGTGAAAGCAATATAAGTGGAACTGGAAGGCTGTATATACAATAAAGAACAAATAAAAAATTCACAATATTTCGACTTGGACAATTCAAAAATATCATTTTCAAACATTTGTTCAACCTATAACACTTTATGGATATGTAGTGTGGAATCTAAGTCTTGATTAGGAATCATCAAAGAAATTTGAAAAACTTCAAAAGAAATTTTTGTTAGATAAATTCAAGGTAAAAACTAAGTCCCAAATGCAATACATTTATTAGAAGCTAATTTATTGCCATTGGAAGCTAAAGTAATGTATTAATTCTTAACATTCTATTGGAATAATTAAAATAGCAATAAGATCTCAAACAGGATCATCTCAAAATCTCAACAATAAGGGCAGTGCCATGAAGGAAGATTGTGGCTACAAAAATACAGTATTAAGAATATTGATATAATTATAAATTTAAAACAAGCTTAAAAACTTGTTGAGGATAGTTTTAGAGGGATGGCAAAATAAGGCACAAATATTAACAAAATTTCATCTTTCTTAACAAAACATTAGAGGTGGCAAACATTATAAAACAAAATATCTAGATACAATAATTCCAATATCCATGAAAGCACTAATTAGTATAGTAAAAATGAGATCACACGACCTTTGAGTTAAAACTAGAAGATAGAACTAGTTTAGGTATATATTTATGATATATATGTATAATTTGGCCAAGAGAATTTTTTATATCTTTTAAATTAATAAAATCTCGAATTGATTCATTAAGAATTAATTTTCAAATTGAAAACAAAAATTAAAACTAGAGTACATTATTCAATGATAATTCTCATGAAAAAGTTTATCTCTTCACAGAGCTCATGACAAAAATTATTTATTTCAAGGGACAAAATCCAAGTAACAAAGTAGAAGTAGTTGGCCTCTCAACAAACATCTCAGCCAAAATAAAAATTCCCATGAAAATTTATCTCTTAGCCTAGCATTATGACAATAACTATTCATTTACCATGACCAAGAGAGCTCCCCCTTACCATTATGACAATAAAGATATTTTACCATGACCAAGGAGTACTCTCTTGGATGGGGCTAGTAGTTGGCATCTCGGCCAAAATAATGTGCAGCATTAAGACAAAACATGCTGATTCGGTTTACTACAAGTAGTAAAAGATGAACAAGTATTATTAGAATATTACAAAATAAATTTCTTTAGAAGAAAATGGCAAATCTCCCATTCATTTTTATATGAGCAATTCAAGCTACCAATATAGGTTTTAGCAAATTATACAAAATAAGTGTTTAAGTTACATCATAATTAGACACATTTGTTGTACTCAAGGTTTATTACTACTAATGTATTTTGCACAAGTTAATTTGTTTGCCAGATCCATTGGGTCTATACAGACATTATAAAAATTTTAGTTTTGTTCAATTCAATTCAAATACCTACATGGTGGCTACAATTTTGTTAATATTCAAAATATTATTAATCTACAATTCCAAATACATGTAGCACCATTGTTTTAAAGCTAAACAAGGCAAAGTTTGAACAATGCCTTCACAATTCAATTTGGTTGCAAAAAAACAAACTCAAAATTTTTCAAAGAAAAATCATGTAGTCCCACATTCATGTAGGCAACTACTTTCACCTTGTACAAATGCTACAAGATTTCTTTGCAAGTGAACTTTTCTTTTGGTGACCTAGGCATAGTAGATCTAGGATTATCCATGTGATAAAAAAATCATTAATGCAATCATATCCCAAGTGACCATGATTGAACCACGAGTCATGGTTGATGACCACGACCTAACCATGAGTCATGGTAAAGTCCACAAATAGACTAGGAATCATGGTGGGGTCATGATAAAGAAAAATTCAAAACTAAGGACACCATGGCTTAAACCATGGGCCATCACCATGAGTTGTGGAAAAGGACTACAAGTCATGTTCTTCCTACCACAACTAGACCATGGGCCATGATTGTGTTAAAAATGGTTCAATTCTTGACCACAAGTCATGATTGAATCATGGTTTCCTTCAAAGTTCACCAATGGATCATGATAAAAGTGATTTTCACTAATATCTTGAGTTTTACAAATCAGAGAATGAAATGATACTTCAAATGGTACTCTAATACATGAAGGAAGAATGGTACTTAAGAGAGAATTTGGTACTTGATCATTGCTGCGAATATGTTACAAAATTTGAGAAAAAAATTTGGCAGACTTTCAATCAGAGAATCTAATTCATTTCATATGTAAAACATCTGCATACTTGTAGATTTGGCTTGGGGCCAATCTATGTCTATGAGAGAACACTTGTCGCATGAAAAATACACATAAATAATGAAAAGACTTTAGGTTTTGGGGCTTTTCCCCTTCTTATCCACCCACAAATAAATAAAATTTAATAAAATCTATTTGGCATAACTTAGGACTTCTAACTAATAGAAATTGAAAAATTTAAAAATATCATGGTTTTACATGGCTTTGTGCCCTAGTTAAAAAAATAACTAATTGCATAACTAAACAAGCTGTAGTCCATGACTTTATCTTCATAACTTCTTCTCTTCATGTCAGAATGATGAATAAGATAAACAATTTCATGCTATATCTAACACTTAGATCATACCCCTCTATAACTAGATTTGTAGGTGATTGCGTTATTTGGGTTTCAACCTAAATTTTTGCATCAACTGGTATCAAACTCCTTAACCTTCATTGTCATCACCTATCGTTCCATTTTGGAAACAATTACTGATTCCGTTCTAGTTGGTCTGGGTTGTTGCTTGCCTCAATGAAACAATGAATCTACTATCTCTTTCAAAACTTCTTCTTCAGTTATCATCTTCTTATTCTTTCACATCAAGCTAATGCAAAAGAAGATTTCAACCAGGCATGAGAAATTGCATACTGAAGAATTGCAGACCTAAGCAGAAATTCCAAGTTATAACAAGGCAAGACCATGCAATTTGCATTTATGCATGAAATGCAGTAGCTCAATATCCATGTGTTCAACGTGACTTAGTCTTCCAACACACGACTACCTTGATTGTTTTGTCAATACATAGAAAAATGACACATGGGATAGAACCAAATCTTACAACATAAAAGATTCCTTTGGAATCTAACGAAAGGTCATTAAACAAACAAAGCATGCATCAACTAACACATAGCAAAATGAGAAGGCATCATTTCAATTAAAAACAACAAAAGCATCACATCACTACATACATCACATTGGGAAATCTTGTCTCATACCACATAGATACGCTCAGTTCAACATACTTGGTTCTTCACGCCTGCATTGCCCACATACTTGATGTCCTATGTCTACAAACAGGGTTTGATCCCTTAAATATGCAGATTCACCAAAAGACTTCCACAAAACTAGATTACCCACAATACCTCAAGTAATCAAAAGATCCATGTTCCAATAAATAATAACCCGCCATTTATTTGGACAAAGCTGTCCCAAAAAATACTAATCATACAAAGTAGAATAGGGATGGTGTTTCTACAGAAAACTCCCACCCCTTAAAAACAAACATTGACTCAATTACGAGGCAGATGGGCATTCAGCCTACACTACCAATTCATGCTCTATTACCCATATAGTGTTGTCAAGGGTTAAATCATCCTAATGAATCGAATACTCCTAGTTCTCCTTGTCTTTACTTCTTACATCAACATTTTCTCTAATGTAACTGTTCATTGCATTTGTCTTCATGAAAGTTTTCGTATGGGTCTTTGATATGCTTAACACTTGCAGTAACTAGGACCTTATAAATTTGGCCATAAAACTTTGTGAGATCATCCACATCAAAGACATTGGAGATAGCAACAAATCACGTCATGCTAACTGATAAACATTATCATTGACTTTATTTACATTTTGGAAAGGCTCAATCCTACTTGACTGCAATTGGGAGAGACCAACATGCTTTAATTTTTACTTTTGGAAAAAGAAAACCGGACATATTCCCCAAGGTCAAAAATAACTTTCTTAAGCTTAAATTTGCCCTTGGTATAGGCATCTTTCTTATGGGTTACTGTAGCCTTCATTTTTTGATGCAACTCTTTCATATTATTTACAAAATTAATACCATGTAAAACACAATGATCAAAGGATCTGACATCATCTCCCAACCTTGAAGCATTATGCAAAATTAACCTCAAATTATAATTTGCCAAGACACTTTGACAAACACTTTAGCAAGAGAATTCAACATGAACCAACAAATTTTCCCACCCTTTTAGGTTGATCTACAATAGTGCACATCTTGAAAATTATGACACCCTAGGATCTTCTTCATTACATTCCTTCACATGCTGCTTTTTGAATTAATAACACAAAAGATCCACTAGCAAGAAATGATCATTACTATACTAGCAAAATATGATCAAGTGATCTAGGCTCATCTATCATACTTGAAACATATCCATAATTGTTTTGAAACGATAATTTGCTAACACTCGTGAAAAGCATTATTGTAAGAAAATTCAACGCAAGACTAAATTTTCCTGCCTTTCAGGATTGTCTTCAATAGTATGCATCCTCGAAACTATGACAATTCCATAACCTTTGTCATAACATGCCTTCAGATAATGCTTTTCATTTAACAATACAAGAGATGCAATTGCAAAGAAATCTTCTTATCTACATCATACAATAAACATAAATACTCCCATTTTGCTTTATCTTCCAAGTATCTGTCTCACCATTAAATAATGCTTTGTTACCATAACTCCAATTTACCTTGTCATGGTAAGTCACAAATTCTAAGTTGGAAAGCTGGCCTTGAATTTTCTCTTGATATCTTTGCTTATAATAGCCTTAGGAGATTACCTCTTACCTCCTATTTATGGAGGTCTTCCTCTAGCCTTGCCTGTCGCATATTGAACTATTTCTCCTTACCCAAATTGCACTCTACATTAAAGACAAGATTATAACCCTAATCAAGATTTTAAAAATTCATGCATGCAGGCTCTTGCTAGATAGCAAACTTGAATCCAACTTGAATTCAGCAACCTCATATGGTGCCCATTCCACAGCAGCCTAATTCAATGTCGAACTCAATATATGAAAAAAGAAATGAAGTATTTTCTTAAATCCAAAGAAGACCAAATGTAGAAAGCTATTGAACAAAATTCAATTCCAACCATCATCATCATCATCCTGGCCTTATCCCAACTACATAGGTATTTGCAGGAATTGAATTAGATTCGATAAGAATTTTTCCTACATGTTTCTGATAGGACAAAAGAAAAATAGATTGCATTGCAATTTGGATCAAAAGAGGTTCTATTATTTAGAGTGATTCATGCAAAGCATATAACACTGCTCTGCTATAGTAACTTAGAGATTTATATAAGAAGGTGAATAGTAAGAAACATTTTTGTGGAATCAAAAAACTGGAATGTACACCAATGTAATTGAAAATATGTAGCATTTGACGAAAATGAAACTTCCACAGACCAACAGAAACATGCTTGATTCTTACTTCCTGAAGTTTATACAGCAAAAAATATACTGTATGGGAAAAATCATTGATATTTACAATTTTTTTTACTTCTCATTTGGTTCAATAAAATATGCTGCAGAAACATTTTGACATGAAAGTTTGTATCCGGAAAATTTTATAATAGTTGTTGCAGTCCCCTGCCTCAAACGCTGTTGAAACTTTTTTTTCCCTTTCAAAAACCGTTGAAACTTTTTTATTAATTCAATTTAGTTTTGTTTTTGTCTCTTTGTATTCATCTTTAAAAAGGCATTTGTGATTAGAAAGTTTAAGGTTCTTGGGGGACACACTGTCATTTGTTCTCCACCATTTCAATAAGATTATACAATAGCATTCTAGACATTCCATTCATTATTTTTCGTTCATGCTGCTTTAAAACCACCTTTTCCATAAGATTACAATAGCATTCCAGACATTCCATTTATCATTTTTCATTCATGCTGCTTTAAGGCTTTAAAGCATTGTTAAAGTTTCTGTTATAACTATCCCTCATTTGAGGACAACATGGCTTCACAATACTATGGCATCATTTAAGCCACTGTCACCTGGTACTCTACTAACTTGCATTTTACTATCTTTATAGAAAGATGCTTGCTAGGTCTAGCATTCACCTATAAGTTTATTACATCACTCAGGAAAAAGGATGGTTCAATGATGGAAATAAATGGTTTCAAAAATAGAATATTGAATATCAATACTTAAATTTGAGCTTTAAGGATCTAAAAACAAAGATCAAACAGAGAGCATTGATGCACATGTGGGAACAACCATGTGGATAAAAGCAATTTTATCTACAGTAGATCTGAGGAGGATCCTTAACAAAAATTCCTACTCATTTATCTGCTGCTATTTCCAAAGAAGGTAAGGTGGCAATCACACATGCTCCTGTGGGATCTCACTATCTATTGATTGAAACAGGGAGAAGGATTAATCTTCAATAAGAAGAACACATTTGCAAATTTTGCATACATGCAATCATGGAAGATCAAGAACATATCTTTCTCAATTGTCCATTCTTTAATGCTATTAGACTTAAATATAGTATTCAAATAATAACTTTGCTGCATTTGTTAGAGCTGGAGGCGTTAATTTTGGGTCATTTTCTTGATGAGGTGTTCAAGGCCCATCATAACCATGTCAAAGCCTTGTAACAAAAAAATTGTTATCCTATAGACCCTTTGTGGTCTCACAAGGACATAATTAAGCATTTGCATTTCCATCTTTAGATTGCCTTTGATGATTCTTCTATGTGACCTTGCCTTGTCAGGCCATCACCTAGCCTTATTACACTGAATTTAATTCCAATCTTCCATTTGCTTGAAAAATTTTGGACGTGATTTTACTCAAAAGGATAATGGATTTCTCTTCAAAATTTCCAACTTATAATAAGGTCTATGTATAATGAAATATTGGAATTTGGAAATGGAAACATCTGGTATATGAAAGTATGCCTTAGTAATTAACATATTTTCTAAAGCTTTTCACACCAAACCAGAAACGTGGGAGACGAAACTATTCGTTCTATAGCGCCGCAATTCTTGGACGAGTCATTTAATCTTATAATGTATGTTCGAAAATGAGTAACCGTTGCAGAAAGTTAAGAGAATAAATCACCAAATCGGAAACATTTTTCAGGAAATTGACCACGAAAAAAATTACGAGAATGCAGCACTTACAAAGGGGACTTTAGAAGCTTTATCGTTCCAAACGGCTAATGCTCCCACCAGACCGAAAAAGCTCAAGCCTCCACACAGCCAGGCGAGAGCTTCATACTGGATCAAGAACCAAAAAAGGATCTCAAAGCTTACATAACTGATCAAATTTTCTTAACTCCGATTAAATTTCGTCACAAATACCAAAAAGCGAAGACAGACCTTTCCAACCATGGGCGCGGCGATTCGGTCCAAAGCAGGTTCGGGGAAGGCGCTGCCGTCGTCCCAGATGAGCTCGTGCTCCATATGAAGCTGAAAACACAACAAAACTTGCATGTGATCTGGCACGAAAACAAAAATCAAAATAAAAAATGCAGAATCAGATGACGAATAATGCACGAAATGACGGACCGGCTTGTCTGGAGGAGGAGTAGTGCCGAGGGGCACGCCCATTCCGGAACGAAGGCGCATGGACGCTGTGACTGCTGCCTTGGCCAACGACGATCCGCCATTGCTCATCACGTTCATCATCATCATTCCTCTTCTCGCCATTCTCGACTCGGAGACCGTAACAGGATTTGCGATCTCCTGCACAGACTCGCACTCTTATTATTTTGTTGATTCAACAAGAACGCTGTTGCAGTAGGCGTCTGTAGCATAGACGAACTCGTTGGGCAATAACAGAGATGTTTATCTCATGTTCGTGCAATATTCCTGGTGTGTTGAAGGCTGGGTTGAATGAGCATCAATGTGCACATTGGTCCATGTACTCTTTTTAACTATCAAATCCTTTAAGAATTACATAGCTTTGATTTAGTGCGTAGAGGTTTGCAAAGGCACATAGTACGTTTCCACATAGTTAGTTTGGTTTTTACTTTGTTATTTTGTGTCTCTTGTGTACATTGTATTAGATTTGCCATGCTGATTTAATTCTCTTCTTTTAGTGGATTTGATCTCTCTAGGGTTTTTCTATGGAAGATTCTAAATTACTTCCAATTTTTTCAAGTGATGTCAAAATTTCTACTTTTTTTTTTTAATGTGGAAATTTTTGTCAATTTTGACAATACAAATTCACAAATCTATGAATAAGAATTTAAGATACCTTCTTTTGCTAATGTTGATGCAACTAAGACACCAAATTTTGTTCTCTATGATGTTGTATATGTGTCACTAGTAACTAATCTTTTATCACATTATGCATTCATTCAAATTTTGAATTACCTTATCATAATTGAAGTTTCACTTCGCAGTTAAATGATGTAATGCAAAAACATTACATTCAAGGACTTCATGTCACAAATTATTTAGTTTTTCTCTACTTGTTGAGCTATACAATGCTTCAATAGTGCACACATGCCCTAAATTTAGGGTCATTCATACATAAGCATGCAATGTTGATTATTCACAAGTGGACTCTAGATTTTGATGTCAAGTTTAAAGAATTTTCTAAAGTTCTATGTTTTAAGTTATTTAATATTTTGCTAAATTTTCAAAATTTTCAGCAAGAAATTATTAATATTATTGGTCTCATTAAGCATGTGGAATCTTTTTCCATATCATTTGGTTTTTGTAGATGTTTTTTTGTTGAAATCAATCCTCTTAATCATAAAACGGAATTGATATTGCAAGTAGGCAATAAGACTTATATTTAGCCAATCACATATTATAATCTTCCTAATTCTTAGAACTTTTGTCATTATGAAGGACATTTGTTTAATGTTTGTTCTTTTTGGCTCAAGAAAAAAGATGTTAAGTAAAAACAGGTGTGTTAAAGTTAAGAATAGGAAAAACCAAGTTGAAGTTGAAGATACAAAAACTAAACTTACTATCAATGATAAGAATGACCAAATGGTAATGAAGAAACCAGGAAGATAAAAGCTTCTGTGAATATTTTTTTTCCATAGGAAGTATTGCTTAGTCCAAGTAGATAGATTGTAAGGAAATTTTTTCCTCATCTAACAAAAATACTATTAACTCAAAGATTAAACATTATGCTGAGAAGTGGACTAATGCTAATGACAAAGAATCTTGACGTAAGGTTGTTTTTGAAAAAATGTTCTTCATACTCCTACAAAGATACCTCCACAAACTAAGTATTGAAATACTTAGCACGTGGCAATAAATGGTCTTTAGATTGATGTAACCATCAATATATCAACGATTATGAAACAAAGGGGCATGAAACTTGTAATCAAATATGGACTTAGCCTACTGCACAAAATCTCAAAGTGATAGGGAAATGATGAAAAAGTGAAATTTTAATGCTAAAAATGACAAGTGTAAATCGCTAAAAAATGACCAAGTATAAATTGCTAAAAAATAAAATAAGTATGAAATAAACTATGAGCAAAAATAAATAAAAACTAAGTAAGAGAGTATAAAATATTAAAATATTGAGACTATAATATGGAAAGAAGGGTTTTAGATCCCTTCCCAAATAATAAAATGCTTTATTAATGAGTAACAAAGTTTTCTCTTGCTATGGAGGGCTAACACTACAAGGAATAGATGAAAAAATCCAGTGAATTGAAACTATAATAAGAGCTCAAACACTAAGCAAAATATGGATTTGGATAATGGAATTAAACCTTTGGAGGGTTAGGAATCCAAAATCAATTTTGGGCCAAAACAAGGTTGTTTTAGCTAAGGGTCCCATCACTAATGCTGGGGTTGAAAAATTTTAACTTTGGAATGTGTTGTAGAAGCTTGAAAATTCTATCTCTGGAAGTAATGCTAAAGGTGCAGAAGATGGTTGTGAAACACACAAGTGTTGCAATGTTGGTAGGCACTTATATTCTTAATCTCCTCAAATCTGACAAGTGCTCTTAAATCTCAAGAAACTAGCCTAAAATTTGTGTTTTGAACTTGTATTTATAAGCTCAAAGTTGTCAATTTTAACTTAGGGTTATTAAAATCAACTTAAATTAGTTAAGTATAGTTTGTCCAAAGTTAACCTTGAGTTCAAAAATAGCAAGTCTAACCTTTAGACTTTACAAGCTCAACCATGTAGATAAGTGATGGTGATGCTAACGTTGATGTTAGTGTCACCAACACTTAGACAAAATATTTCTAATTTAGCCCAATTATTGGGTAAGAGCTTCAAACACCTCATTTGACCTCCTAACTAATGTCAAATAATGTCAATAGGATATTGAGGAAGTCAAGAGGCCAAGAGAAGGTGTTGAATGCATAGCTTGATGGTTGAAGATGTCATTTTGCAATTGATGAGTCATCATTTGGGGCGACCGCGATATCGCATATGCGATATCGCAGCCTGTCTCCTCATCTATAAATAAGAGGTAGGTAGATGACATTAGGCATTAGAAGTTTAATTTATGTTTTAATTTCTTTCTCTCCCTTTTCCTCTCCGTGCATGCCCATAGTGTGGTGATTGTAATTGTACAGAACCTTTATTCGAGTGTGATGTACTTGGACACGCACATGACTGGAAATAAAGATCGAGATTACTTCATCATTGCAGCATTCACTTAGCTTAATTATTTAATTAATTGTTGTTGTTTACTACTTTCCTAGTTAATATCTCTCTCACCCTTAAACTCATGTTAGACGTGGAATGAGTATGACTTGATTACGAGCATTTAAGTGTGACTACTTGGTAACCCAGTAGCATACCTAGGATTTGCGCTTGGTAATCCTAGTGGTAGTCATGCACGAAGTCCAAGATGTGTATGGATAATCAAGGAACGAATGCTCATCGCACTTAGGCTAGTTTAGATTCTCTCTTACCATTTTCCTCTTAGCTTAGCTAATCTTACTTTCCATTGCCTTCAGGAGTAGCATTAGATTAGGAACCACATCATACACCTCACTCTGGACTAAACCATACGTGACAAAGATAATACTAGTCCAGGTGGGAAGATAGCGAACTACGACCTAAGGCTAACTGTATAGATGCCACAACTAGTCCATCTGTGGAGTTCGACCGGATCGTATGTGTAACACTCGTATTCGTATGGTTGAGTGTAGGGGTACCTCGCCACTCATCATTGGCGCCGTTGCCAGGGATGGTGCTAGTTATTTAGATTAGTTATATCATACAAGGTCACTATATAGGACTTAACGATACATCTTTTAGCAAGGAATAATTATAAACAGTCACATATAAATTCACACACATTTTCACAATCATGCCTCTCCTATAACATTATGATAATGCCACACCTAGTGAGGAAATTCATTGGATAACCAACAAATTATATGATAATGAGGATTGGAGTACACAATCTGAAGTGGGGATTTCTTATAAACATGAACGAAAGCAACGTCATCCCAACGCACAAAAGCATGACTTACACAATAACGATGAACCCCTACTGGCCACTACAAGCTTAAAGTAAATACAAGAGGCTGTTCGAATCTCCCGTAGGCATCGTAGAGAGAGTCGTCTACCTAGGCTCAATTTAAACAACTTTCCTACTTTTTCAGGAGGCTATGACTTAGATTTGCAACAACATTTACTAGCCTTCTACGATGCCTGCGCATGGAACAACATTGACAACGGTTGGCAAAAACTTAAGCTCTTTCCTATGACACTCGTTGGCTAAGCAAAAGTATGGTATAGATCATTAAAACCAAATTCAATACGAAGTTGGTCAACAATGGTAGAGTTATTTAATGAAAGATATCAAACCTACGCAAGAGTGTCAACCTTGAGGAAACAAATCCAAGGGTGGAAACAAGCACAACATGAACCCTTGGACATGGCCTTAGAAAGATATTATGCATTGTTAAACAATTGTCCAGGCCATGAGTTTTCCGAGGAAAGGCTAATGTACCATATCATTGATGGGCTACGTAATGAAACAAGAGAGACCTTAGGAATGTATGCCCAAGGTCAACTATACGAACTACAAACCCATCATGTCCAAGAGCTTATTAAGCGGTAGCAAAAGAAGAAGGAGAATTGGCTAGATGGGAGAGTGTTGAAAAACATCAATGGGACCAAAATCTCAACTTAACAAAGGTCCATAATCATAAAAAGGAGAAATCAACCTATCACAAGGAGAAAGAATCATCTTTGCCAATACAACAATCACTAGAAGAAGTCGAGGCAAAGATCAATAAGATGTTGGAATGGACATATCAAAAGTGTGGAGAATTTATCGATATCATTGGGGATAGAGTTTTGACAACTCGAGAAGTAGGACAAAACATCAGACATTCGGAAAGAAGGAATGAAGGAAATAAGAGCTCAACTACCAATCATATGGATAAATGCAACATATTCCTGTATGATCACCCTAAGGGCCAATGCCTAATCTTGTTACATTTATATGAGCATTGGGAAAACACGCTACATCCAAAGTTCATACAAAGATACTGTGTTCGATCACAGTGGCAACAATCCCAGTCGTGGGGGAGACCACCACTAAACTAGAGACACCCTTTGCATCATCCAAATCCAAACGCTTATCTAGTTCAACGTCCTATTTCTCCAACTGGGCCAACATATTCTATCTCACCACATTACCATTCTCCTCAATACTATAAACCCATGTCCTCAACACAACCACCACCTTGTGTACCATACACTTCTCCTACATTTCAACATTCTCATCCTTTCCCTCCTTATACATCGCCACCAACTGTTCCTAAGGTGTCTGCACCACAGCAACAACCCACAAATGTCACTTGTGCTACTACTACCAACAGCAGTGAAAAGCCTCCTCAACATCAAAAGCGTCCCTTCTTTAAACATGACCGCAAGAAGGGACAACACAATTCCAAGGCCACTACACCCCTCAACATAACACAAGGCCAACCTTGTGGTGCACCCTTATCTTCGAACCCAACGCCTCATGTTACTTCATCAGGGCCACCGACTAACACTCCAACAACCATATGGCCTAATGAACACAATCATGGAAGGCAACATCCCAATCCTTGCATATCATCTAACGATCCTAAATATCATAGTGGGTCAACTCGTTATCCAGAAACTACATCGTATAAATTGCCCCACTATGCTTACTATAATCAGGTGTGTTAACCCCGATGGGGTAAGTATGGATAAGTTTCAATACTTCCAACATGCAAGGATCCTCATCTTCCATTTATTAATCCTTGTCATCCTCAACCAATTAGTTATGGGGGATACCCCCCATTCTAATAACAAGCAGGATTAATAACCACTTTTTATTTTTCTTTAATTTTTCAATTTTTATTTTCCAGTTTTTCATTTTTCAACTTTCTCGTTTTATCTTTTTGTCTTTTTACGTTTTTATAAGTAATCTCATCTAGAAATAAAACACTCATGTGGCTCGTTGGTTGAGGTGTGTTCTATGTTGTCGAGTCGTGAGTGGTCAATTATTTGGATAGTGAGCCCACTCATCCACTCTACAAATAAGAGGTTTTGTTCGAGGGTACAATGATATCCTTGACATTCTTAAAACTTAAAATTAATTTTGTGTTCATTGTACCCAGAATGAAGAAGGATGCACCAAGAGGGAATGATTAGGGTGTGACATCAAGGGGACTTGTGGATTCTCTTTGGTGACGTCTGTGGGAGTTATCATGCAATGTGGTTGTACTAAGATCCTTGTAGATCTAATGAAAAATGGGAGTAAGAGTAACCAAAAGGGCACTCAAAAATCCAATGCCATTCTAGGGGGTCCCACTAGAAAGACATGCACCCATGCCTGAAGGTTGGCAACTTCTCTAGATTCAGTAGTCGAAAAAAAATGAAGAAAAGAAGAAAAACAAAGTGCCACAAAACAAAAATCACTCCTCCCTTGAACAAAACGCCAAGTGATCGTACGCCTCATTGTTATGATACTCTCGTAGTTTCTCATCATGAGATGAAACAATGTGATGTCACTGATTAGAGGAATGGACTTGGTCCTGATCTTGGAACGATAGGTTAATGACACCTTAATCATGCCTTACACGTAGGATTCACTATGCCTTGGGTCAGTTACCTCATGTCCCAATATCTCCAATCCCTTTCTCTAGTTCATCTCATCTCACTGTTTGTGTAATTGTAGCTCGTGTCATGTCTAACATAGAATTCTGACCTCATTCCAGTGATAATTACATGTGTGTGTTTTGTAGAATTAGTGTGGATTACATTTAACCCTTCTAGTGCCCACGGACACTTTAAGTGTGGTTACACAAGGGCATTATAGGTTGAAACCTGCTTTGGGGAGGACCCACTTGTGTAATCATTTGTAATCTTCACTTATGAAATAGCTCACACACACCATTTCTTACCCTCAGTATAATTTTTCATAACGTTCTTTCCCTACTATTATCCCTCTAAATTTCACCGTGCCTATGTACCATTACATAGCCCTTTTTCTCCCATCCAAGGTTTTATTGATAAAATCCACACCATCATAATTAATTTTGCCTTTCAAATTAATAAATTATCCTAGCAACCTTCAACATGTATCACATGTCCTAAGTTTTCAACATAGATTTCAAGAAAATCTTTAAAAATTTGGGTTTTCCCCTCAGCCTAAACATCGATAGGCCATGATATCGTGTACGCGATATCGCAGCTGACGTGATATCATGTATGCAATGTATCATATGTGATATCGCGTTCCTCCAACCTTATAAATAGGCGACCCCCCCCCGCAACATTTAGCATCATTTCTTACCATTCACGTGGGGGAGTTTTTCAAATTTTTCTCTATGACTTACGAGTATAACACCCTTGCTTTTCAACCTCTATCATGCTCGCTGGTACTTCGATTTTACTTCTATCTAAACCTGCTTGAACCCGAAGTGTTTAGCTTAGTCATGAGGGAGGGGCACCTACCGAATAGTGCCTAACTTTTTTGGAATTTATCATCGTCCAAAGGACATTATCTAGGGTAATTAACTATAAGACTTAGAGTAATTGTGCCAAAAAATCATTTAATCCTTTAGGTACACCGGGAAATTAAAATTAGAAACCACCTAAGTAAAACGGACTCATTATTACAATCTTTAAGGAAATATCACATAGAGATAAAGTAAATTAATTAATTAAGGCAAGCAGTAAGGGATAACTTAACTTCAAAAACAACCTTACTAACGCTTGACCCCGTGTGATTGCAGATGGCCCTGAAACGTGGACAACAAGAAGGTCCTACTCAAGGTGGAAGTAAGTGATCTCAGAGAGGTGGAAGACAAGATCCTGCCAGACAACATGCAGAATAGGAGGAACAATCATTTAGCATTCATCAAGAAGATCCTCCTACCATACAGTCCAAGCAAGTAGAAGGAGGAGCTACTGCAGCACTTGAACAGGGACAACATCTCATGTTGCCCCAAGATTGTGTTCAGGCGATCCACGAAAAGTCCACATTTGCTGTGGTGATTAAGGAATTGAACTTTGAATCTTTTGTAGAGTTCGCTCCTGAGGCTGTTAGGGATCATCTCAAAGGGTCTCCCTTATGGCCTACCCTCTCTAAGAGCAGTGTTTGGTACCTAGGAGAGATGTACCAATTCTGGCACAATAGGGAGTAAGGCACCACTATCAATATTTGTGGTGTGATAGTTGATTTCTCCACGCAGGCCATTTCGAAAGTGTTAAACCTTCTAAATACAAGGTCCAAAGTTGCTTAGTTATGCACTTGTTTAGACCTCGATGTGCGACGAGATTGGTTGGAAAAGGCTTATGGCAGAGATAAAACATTTGGTGAGTTGACGATAGGAGAGAGGATCTACTTTAAAATTGGAACATATCACCTCTTCCCCATGAAGGGCTTAAAAAGAATATCAATGTATGCGGTAAGAGGATGTCTAGTGCTGATGGGAAAAGTTAACGCTAACTTGCCCCATCTATATTTAACGAAGATCCTAAGGTAGTTTGAGGAATGGAAGATAGGAAAGATGGTGATGCCTTTCCCTTGTCTTATCAGCAAGCTTTGCCAACATGCTGGTATTCGAGGGTACACCAATGCTGTCCTCCGAAAAGCCCAGACTGCTTCATATGCTGAATTGTTAAAGTTGCCAGCTCTAAGAAAAATCATTGGCGAGATGCTGGGACTAGAAGAAGAAGAAGAACAGATGGCTAGACCAACTACAACTCAACTTGCAAGACCTAGCCAACCTCCAAGCATAGGACCTAGCCAACAACAGGAAGCAGGGCCCAGCGCAGGCCAGGATTAGCCACTGCCACAAGACTACAGACCGTCGATGAGCCATCTCAAGGCCATCGCTGAGATGGTTAGTTGGGGAAGTTGTGATGACCCAAAACTCTTCTGCATCATTGACGATGCCATTCAGCCTACCGTTTCTTTGGATTGCATAAGGGGTGAAGTATCTATTCATATAGGAGGAGGGGAAAGTAGATGGTCACAATAGATCTCAAGAAACATGGCATCTTTCTAGGTGTAGTTAGAGACTAGTGAAGTGACCATTGTGGTGGTCATGCAACACCAGGATGCCGCAGGAGCTGCACAAGTGATCGTAGACCACATCAAAGAATCCTTCAATGTACCTGTTGTGCCATCGACAGATCTCACAAGAGCATGGGATGCTCAAACTTTGGCCAGAACCTCAATGACTCCTGTGGAACATGAGGATGCACTTGATCAATTGCTCCAAACAAGGCAAGTAATGACGTCCCTATTTGACATCCCTTAGGATGTTACGACAATTCAGTTAGACCTCATTTTCACAAAGGGAAAGCTGGTCTTAATCAAAGTGAGGGCCGAGCATGCTGAAGCAGAGGTGCAGAAATTACAAGAGCAGCTCATGGCCCTACAAGCAGCATAGCAGGACCCTTTGCAATTTGTTCCCACAGATCAACTAAATAGTTTTAGAACTGAGCAACTAACCAAGCTAATAGCAAAGAATAAAAATGTGGCCAATGAAAAAGAGAAGGTTATTTGGGATGCCTCCGCAGCACAGGCATAAACTCATGCGCATCTTATGGCACTCAACATCTTACAGGAAGAAAATAAACAGCTTGCAATCGACAACCTTTGGTTGATCACTGTGGAGAAGCATAAGAACATTCTCGAGGAACACTTTCATCAATTGCAAGAACAATTCATTCGAGTCAGCCAAGACATAAGTCATTTAGCTAGGGAGAACTAAATCCTCTCAATGGAGAAGGTACACGCAATTCATCAAAAGATAGCCATTGAAATAAGCGCATGGTAAAATGAGGCTAAACGACATGAGAAGCTGAAGGAGCATTTTGAAGATTAGATGGGGATGTACAAACAGATCCTTGAGAAGGAGATCCATATGGCCAAGGCCCACATCAATACTATCAATGCTCAACACACTAACTAGCGGGCCATATTGGACACATATGCCTTCATCCACCAAGCAGAAGTTAAGAACCAGGACCTGCAAATTTAGGATCTGATAGAATACATGGAGTTGGCAAACCTACGGTATGCTAACCTTGCCATGTTAATAGCAGGGTGCTTGAGGATAGAGCTCGAGCAGTAGGTAGCTGTAACGACGGAAAACGTCGGCAGCTGGAAACACCGACCGAAATTCCGTGTACACAGCTTTAACCACGGATCAGCGCGAGGGCTAAGCTGGAAAAACGCATCCGCGGTGCCCTGAACGGTCTTGTCGATCAGACAGTGACTTATGAGTCAGTAAAAGCGGTGACGATTACGGATTTTTGCGTGACGTGATTTGGTGCGAGAGATCGTAAAACGGGGAGACAACGACGTAGATGGATCGCTACGAGGTTAACGCTAAAACGCCGGAGAGATGCTAATCGGGAGAGAAAAAAAAAGTGGATGTCGCAAAGATGAAAGATCTATGTTTCAATGCTGGATCGGATGTATACTTGCGTGTATATTACGTTACAATGGGAGAAAACCCCCAACAACTGGATACAAAATGAGCACAAAACAACAAGAAAACTGTCTGGACAGAAGTCTGCTCTACCTTGTAGGCCTAAAACTTAGGTGCAGGAATGGTCAAGCTCTGAAGTCTGTCGATCTTTTGAATGATAGAACCTGCTAACTGGGCGAGATGATTCCGCAATTCCCGTTCTGCTTCTTTGCTTCAGGTAGATCTACTGTTAGGGCTCAGGCGTGCTGTGTTCTGTTTCTGCTAAAGGATGATGTTTGCAGCGATTACCAAAGGTTGCTCTTGTTTCTCTGTTCAAGGCGATAAGTGTTCCCTTGCTCAAGAAATGCCCTTGTCCTCTTGATCTGCTGCCAACAAAAAGCGATAAGTGCTCTGGTGCTCTGGCTCGTTAACTTGTCAACTGGCCAACTCCCCCAAATCTCCTCTCTCCCCTTGTATATTTGTCAGCCGAGGTATTTATAGGTCGTGACACACGCAACCCTGATGATGTGGGTCCGAATGTCGCGGATCCTGTTAACGCGATTCTTTTAAGTCGAACTGTGACTACGCACAACACGCTCGTTTGCGTGCTGTGCGTGTAAAGAGTAGGCCAATGATAGGCGTGTCTCGGCTGCATTTACGCTCATTCGCGTTGTGTTGCGTGTATGAGCGCAACCATAGGTGTAACAACAACGCGCTTACGCTCATCACGCAACTGTGCGTGACGCAGCGTAAATGTAACATACACTCTCTACGCAGCTACCCGCGGTG
>MNCI01013021.1:79982-151840 GCA_015680685.1 Gnetum montanum
GCTCAGGCGTGCTGTGTTCTGTTTCTGCTAAAGGATGATGTTTGCAGCGATTACCAAAGGTTGCTCTTATTTCTCTGTTCAAGGCGATAAGTGTTCCCTTGCTCAGAAAATGCCCTTGTCCTCTTGATCTGCTGCCAACAAAAAGCGATAAGTGCTCTGGTGCTCTGGTTCGTTAACTTGTCAACTGGCCAACTCCCCCAAATCTCCTCTCTCCCCTTGTATATTTGTCAGCCGGGGTATTTATAGGTCACGACACGCGCAACCCTGATGATGTGGACCCGAATGTCGCGAATCCTGTTAACGCGATTCTTTTAAGTCGAACTATGACTACGCACAACACGCTCGTTTGCGTGTTGTGCGTGTAAAGAGCAGGCCAATGATAGGCGTGTCTCGGCTGCATTTACGCTCATTCGCGTTGTGTTGCGTGTATGAGCGCAACCATAGGTGTAACAACAACGCGCTTACGCTCATCACACAACTATGCGTGACGCAGCGTAAATGTAACATACACTCTCTACGCAGCTACCCGCGGTGGAGTGCCATCAAAGTGTAACTTACGCTCATCACGCAGCTGTGTGTGATGAAGCGTGATGAGCGCGTGCTTGCATTCTGACCTAGGCACGAGCATGTATCGTCGCATAACGCGCGTACAGATCAGTTGTTTAAGTGTTGCGAGAACAAGTGCCAACCCGTCGTGTTTCTCTGGATTTTGCTTTGAACTGTCCTGGAGCCTATTACGCTCATTACGCTGCTGTGCGTGGTGGAGCGTAAACTTGTCCTTAGACAAATTCGCCTTTAACTGTCTTGGAGCCTATTACGCTCATTACGCTGCCGTGCGTGATGGAGTGTAAACTTGTCCTTAGACAAATTCGAGGCGCGTTCTCGTTCAAATTACGAATCTTCGCCTGAGGCCGACCCGTAATTTTCCCGGTGTTTCAGTAGCAACCACCCACATCAAATACGAAGTAGAATTTGTAGAATGCAAGAAGCTGTTGGAAAAACTAGAAGTTGCAAATTCTGAACTTGAGGTGGTAAAGGCAAGCTACCAAGGCCAAAAGCATGTCGCAGAAGATTTTCAAGAGTACAAGGATAAAGCCAGAACCTATGAAGAGGAACAATGAGTGTTTTTAGCTTGGTATGTTAAGGCTAATCAAATGTTTCCGCAACTACCCTATCCGCGGGAAGTGCCAACTCTGTCAAACATCGAAACATTAGCATGGATGGCACAAGACCCCCGAACCAAAGAGGAGAAGCTCTAGGCCATACTTCAACACCATCAAGTCTCAAAACCTGGAGCACAAGACAAAGGGAAAGCACCAATGGAGGAGCCACTGCAACTAGGAACTACATGAGTTCCATAATTTTGTAGTTGTAGCACATTCTTTATGTTGTGTCTTTGTTTTGTTTTCATTCCACACTGTGGCATAATCCCATTTTCACCATCCAATAATCCCATACCTATACACTGTGTAATCACTGTAACTCAAGGATGAGTTTTCATTCAGTCGTGGGGGTATGATGAGTCGTCATTTAGGGCGACTGCGATATCGTGTACACGATATTGCGGTCACAATATCACAGCCCAAGTCGCGATATTGCATACACAATATCGCAACCTGTCTCCTCATTTATAAACAAGAGGCAGGTAGATGGCATTAGGCATTAGAAGTTTAGTTTATGTTTTAATTTCTTTCTCTCCCTTTTCCTCTCCATGCATGCCCATAGTGTGGTGATTGTAATTGTATGAAACCTTTATTTGAGTGTGACGTACTTGAACACACACATGACCAGAAATAAAGATCGAGATTACTTCATCATTGCAGCATTCACTTAGCCTAATTATTTAATTAATTGTTATTGTTTACTACTTTCCTAGTTAATATCTCTCTCACCCTTAAACTCATGTTAGACGTGGAATGAGTACGACTTGATTACGAGCATTTAAGTGTAACTACTTGGTAACCTAGTAGCGTACCTAGGATCTGCACTTGGTAATCCTAGTGGCAGTCGTGCACAAAGTTCAAGATGTGTATGGATAATCAAGGAATGGATGCTCATTGCACTTAGGCTAGTTTAGATTCTCTCTTACCCTTTTCCTCTTAGCTTAGCTAATCTTACTTTCCATTGCCTTCAGGAGTAGCATTAGATTAGGAACCACATCATACACCTCACTCTGGACTAAACTATACATGAAAAAGATAATACTAGTCCAGGTGGGAAGATAGTGAACTGTGACCTAAAGCTAACTGTCTAGATGCCACAACTAGTCCATCTGCAGAGTTCGACTGGATCGTGTGTGTAATGCTCGTATTCGTATGGTTGAGTGTAGGGGTACCGCGCCACTCATCAACAATTGCCAAAAATGGTGATGCTGAAACTAATGCTAACTTCAATGTCAATGTGACTAACACTTAGTGAAAATTTTGAAATCTTGTCTAAGTTATAATTTTTAACTTTTGAGTCTGTGTTTCATCTCCAAATTAATATCAAATGTTTCTAAGATACCTAAGAAGCTTGGAGATAAGATTGTATGTCGATGGCAAAGGCAAATGATATCACTTGAAAAGGCCCATAAGTGGTGATGTTGATTTTGACACTGACATCAATTGTAACATCACTAGTACTTAGTGAAATTTTGAACTTTTTTTAAGTTGTTATTTTTAAGTTCCTAAGGCCCCATTTAACCTCTAAAGTGATGTTAAAGGTTACTGAAATGAAGTTGAGGACACTACAAAATGGTAATTTGAAGCATGACATAAAGTTCAATAGTGCTAACACTAGCATCAATGTCAATGTTACCTAGGGAGTTAGAAAAATTTTCAGTGATTTTTCAAGCTAAAAATCTGAACATATAATATGCTAAAACCAACCCTAGAGTGAGTTGAAATGATGATTTTCAAGCATCGAGAGGCTCATAAACCTATGAAATGCTATAAACTAGATATATGAAGTGACTCAAAGGTGCTGGAGGCACTTTTAGAGGTGCTAAGATAAGCCATAAACTTGTTAATGTTCTAGACTCAGAAAAAATGTTGATTTTCTAAGTCCCAAAAGAACCTATCAAAAAGTGCCAATTTTGAAAGCCTAGAGTGTCGAAACTACTATTGATGAGTCATCTAGGTTCTAGGAACCTATTTTGCATGTCAAAATGTAGTTTTAATAAGATTTGAAGGTATTGATGATGGTCATCTTGTCATTAATGCTGACATGAATGTTCACATAAGTGTCATCCATACTAATTAGTTATAAATAGATCGGGTGCTTTGATGGGCATGTGTCGACGTAGCCCCATAGATGTATCCCCATCAACACATGGTTGATGTAGATGCCTCAACACGAACATAGGAAAAGCCTATATAAATGTGGCTATCACTCGTATCTATGACATCGGAAGTTAGTAGCATAGCGAAGCCCTTGTAGTTTAGTTTCTCTAGAGTTAGAATATTTTTCCTTTGAGTGCCTGTAGTGTGAATTAAAGAGATTATATGGAGCTTTATTTGAACACCATGTACCTGAACATATTGGCATGAACGATAATAAAGTTAAGATTTTTTATATTCATTGTAGTACTTGAAATAGTTTAATTTTTTCTATTTGCACTTTACTTTCATGGTTTTAATTAGTTAGTATATTTAATCATAAATACATAAGTATGACTACTTCAAGCATAACATGTTGCACTTGGTATCCTAGTAGTATTGATATGAATTCAGGATGTGTACAGTAAGTAAGAGCGACTACTTATGTTAAGATAGCTAGTCACTAGATTAGCTAAGTAGTTAAATAATTAATCATTAAATCTTTGTTTACTCATCTAGCTGTTAGGATAAAAAATATATAAAAATAAAAATAAACATCATTAGCCCTAACTCACATTTAATCATACATACTAATGACACAACTGTGAGTTAGGAAGACAATGATCATATAACCACTTGCTTCATAGTTTAAGTCTATGGACAAACTTAGGAACTAAAGTCCATATAATTCGACAAGATTGCTAGTGCACACTTGTGATTTGTATGATTAGGCGTAGGGGATACTTACTACTCATCATTGGTGTTATTGCTGGAGTATTTAGTTAGCTAAGTACGCTAATTAGTAGTAAACTAAAAAATTATATAAAGATGTTGTAAAGATAACACAACAAAGACCACTATCATGCAATAAGGGAAACAATTAAAGAGATAGGATATCAAAAGATACATTATTTTCACATACAACTAATATGGCTTCTTCTTGTAGGGATGAATCTCCACCACACATCTGAGAATTCAATCAACAATAGAGCAGACCAAAGAGGTCCCAACAACTTAGAGCTATCTATGCCCATCTAGATCCTTAAAATTTGGGTTTCACTTTCATCCTGCATCAAGATGAATAGATGTATTAGAGGGACATGAAAGGCAACATTCTATTTCATTCTAACTAATCTATGCTTGCCATGCTGATGAACAATCTCATTAGACTAGGCATCACTATAATAAATTCATAATATGAGGTCCAAGACCACACTTACAAGGAATATCAACCTACATATGCCTAGTGGAAAAAGGACTGGCACATGGAAATGCATTATGAGACCTCTAAGGGCAAGAGGATCTCAATGTACTTATTCTTGTAGTAGCACAAAGAAGGAAAAGCTTTCTTTTCTAGCCAATTCCAAAATATAGATTCTTCTCCTTTTTTTTTATGAGAAGACCTTTCACCAACAGTTACAATCAACTTTGAATAACCTTGGTGATGGAAAGATGATGTCTCAAGACCAGGGGCCTCAAAAGATAGGAATCCTAGCCATTTATCTAAGAGCAAGAAGAATGATAACTAAAGGAACAAAGAAAAGCAGACTGATTAGGGTAGGAACCGTAGGAGAAGGACTAACAAGCATCATTCTCATGGTTCTCCTTCTTCTTTACCCTCAACATTCTCTTTGTCCTCAAACTCTAATAAGAGGAGCCAAGGACAAGACAAGAGGAGAAACAGTTGAGATTGGGATGGAGATGAATGATGGGATAGAAATGAACAAAGATCATGTCAAGATGATCAAGACTAAAGGTCAAGACAATCATAAGAGGGTGAGGAGAATCATCTAGAAAGAAGGCATAGTAGAACTCATCATAGACATCATGACCATGAAAGGGGTAGTTGCAAATGACATGACTATGATGAGGCTCTATTGGTTACTAGAAACATGCTCAATATTTTAGAGGAAGTAAGAATTCCTACAAGGCATAAAAAAGATAGTAGAATTAAAAGGTTGGATTTAAACAATATTCCTAGATTTTAGGGGGGATATCATGAAGATCCTCAAAATCATCTTCACACCTTTCGTGATGCCTATGCCTTGCAGAATATAGAGAATGAATGGTAGAAGTTGAAACTATTCCCAAGGATACTCACTAAAGAAGTGGAAAGTTGGTACTAGTCCTTGAAACTAGAATCCATTTGTCGATAGAGTACCATATTAAAACTTTTCAATGACAAATACCAAACATGCTCCAAAGTGTCCAACTTGCAGAGATAGATCCAAGGTTGGAAACAAGAAAATCATGAGTCCTTGAATGCGGCCTTAGGTACTACTCTTTATTGCATTGATGCCCAAGCCATGAATACTCCTAAAGGGACAACTTCATCAAATCATAGATGGACTTAGGAACAAAACAAGGGAAAACCCTTGGGGTCAAGGAAGGCTTTATGAGATGCAATTCCATCAAATTCAAAGGTTGATTGAATAGGTGACTAATGAAGAAGGGGAGTTGAAAAAGCATGAAAGTATAAAAGAGTATAATATGGGCTCCTCCATTCACAAAAGGAAGGTGCATTTCTGTGACTTAGAAGGGAAGGCATTGCTTGATGAAATTGTACAAGGAAGACCTTGTAGATACAAAAATCTATTACTGAGATATTAGCTAAGGTAATAAAAATGTAAGAATCAAATGAGAAGTTCTAAACAACTCTAAAAATTGCAAAGGAAAGAGTGGACAAAAGGAGAAGTGGTCAAGCCAGAAGAGAAAAAAGAATATAGAAAAAGGATATCATTAGAAAAAGGGTAAACCTATAGTGGTTGAAGAGGTTGTAGATTTGAAAACAAATGATGATAGGTGCAAAACTTGCTAATATGAACATTCTAAGGGATGTTGCCTAGTGTTGTCACATTTGCAAGAATTTGGGGTATATGCATTAGATCCCAACTTTGCAAAATGGCAAGAACCTAAGCAGTTTCCTTATCCACAAGTTAACTACAAGCAATAGTTCCCCCAACCAATGTACTATCCAAGTGAAGTACCTCCTCAACTTCAAGAGCAATACCAATAGTGGCAACATCCACAATTATGAGGGATGCCACCACCATAGTAGCAATATCCTTATAGGTAGCTAGATCCTTATGTATACTATGTTTAATAACGTATATCCCCTTGTGCCTCATCTAGCCACATCTCCTTCCATCACTAATAATACCCTCCAAAATATTATAGAGCACCTTCTCCAAGAAAGGAATCTCCTTTTCTTTTTCATCCTTCATATCCCTCAGCAACTCCTACACCACCAACTATCACATCCTTTCTACTTGCTTTACCTATGCAAGGGAAAATTCCACCACAACCACAATAGTGGAACACTATGAGGTAGTACACTTATAGCTAGATATTCATTTGAGTAGTTTTGAACCAAAACCCTACAAGAGACCACTTTTTAGAACAAATAGCCCTATAAACCCCTCATAGACACTCATTTTTGTTAATCCTACATTGTCTACCTTTGAAAATACCCTCAAGCTAACTTTAAACAAAAGCACCTTAAATTTCTATACTATTATGTTGACCCACGAGGTTATATATTGGATAAATGTTGGTCACCTTCCCAAGAAATGATCTGATCCTAGGAGTTCCCTCATTTATTTGCAAATTATAGGGAATGATCCATGTAAAGCTCTACTGGACTTAGGTTCTAGGGTGAACTTAATCTCCCAAGAAATGTACAAGTCCTAGAACCTGTCTCCTCTCAAAAAGAGTAATTCAAACTTGAGTTAGCAGATCAATACATCATTGTTTCTTTGGGGTTAGTGGAGGACACATTGTGATCACCATTTGTGGATGGTCTTGTCTTGTAGATTTTCTTATGATTCATGTGGAGAATTGTAAAGGAGACTTTCCCATCATTATGCAAAGGGCATGGTTGAGTACTATAGATGCCAAAATGGGGATTCAAGACATTTCTTAAAATTTTCAAGGAAATTGAGTTTGTCAAACTCGAGAGAAGAAAAGGATTTCATGCATCACATACAATGACGCAGGGTACCATTGGGTGCAAAGAATATGAATAATAAAGGATGCATAAATCTAATCATATAATTAATGTGCCAAAACAATAGTTATTTAGAAGTACCTATATACAACATCCACAAAAAAAGAAGATAGTTAGTGGCTAACAATAGATCATCAAGCCAAATCTACCATATGCACGAAACCATTGGAAAGCCTCACAAGAACCTATATTAAGAACATGGATGAAATGGAGCAACTCCATCATCAACTTTCCCACACACAAAGTGAGATGGATTGGGGAGAGTTGAAAATCCCTAATTGCTTTAAGGAAGAATCCCTTGAACTAAAAGCTTTACCTGTAACTTTAGAATATGGTTTTCTCAATAATGACAAGCTAGTAATCATCAATGCCAACCTTGCTCTAGAATAGAAATAGAAACTATTAAATGGGGTGAACAAATGACCAATAGCTTTTGCATAGTCATAACATGAACTTATTGGGATAGATCCATAGATATTCTAGCATCACATCTATATAGACTCTTCCATCAAGCTAAAGAGACAACCACAATAAGAGTTGAATCCAAAATTAAAGCAAGCTGTCAAGGAGGAAGTATAACAACTTCTCAAGGTTAGGTTCATCTATTTGATTGTAGATAGTGACTGGGTTAGCCCACTCATGACTGTACCTAAGAAAGGAAGGAAGTGAAAAGTCTACATAGATTTTTTGCTGTTGAACATGAAAACTTTCAAGGATCATTTTTCATTGCCATTTGTTGACCAAGTGTTAACACCATAGCGGGACATCGCTATTATAGCTTTCTAGATGGTTATAGTGAATATAACAAAATTCAAATTGCATCAAAGAACTAGGCCAAAACTACATTCACAAGTCCTTGAGCAACGTTTACACACCAAAAGATGCCTTTTGACCTATGCAATGCTCTTGCTACTTTCCAACATTTAGTTCTTAACATCTTTCAATAGTAGATTGGTAGTGGGGTAGAAGTATTCATGAATGACCTCTCTACCTATGGTACCATATTTGAACAAGCCTTGGACCATCTTGAGCAAGTATTTCAATGATGCATGGAGACTAACTTGAAGCTCAACTAGCAAAAAAGCCATTTGATGATCCAAGAAGGCATTGTGTTGGGGCATAGAATTTTAGAAAATGAGATCAAGGTAAACCCAAAAAAAGTATGGGTCATCCAAGGAATTACTTGGTAATCTGAAACAGTGAAAGATGTAAGGTCATTTCTTGAACATATTGATTATTATCGATGATTCGTCAAGAATTCCTTGAAAATTACTAAGCCATTGGTTGAGCTCAAAAAGAAGGATTCATTATTCAACTGAACCAAGAAATGTGAGTTAGCATTCCAACAGTTAAGGTAGAAGCTTATAGAGACTCCCATTCTATGTGCTCCTAATTGGTCTAGACCCTTTCACATCATGATGAATGTATCTAATTATGCCTTGGGGGTTGTGCTTACACAATTGGATGATTAAAATGTCCTTAATACATCCATTATACAAGAAAAAGCATTGTGGGGGCATAGTTAAACTACACCACAATGGAGAAGTAGCTCATGGTGGTGATGTACATCTTAAAAAAGTTCAAGCACTATGTGCTTGGATATCAAGTCTTTATGCATAGGGAGCATAGTGCCATCATGTTCCTCATGAACAAATCAATGATAAGCCCCCATGTCATATGGTGATTAGTAATTCTACATTAGTTTGATCTTATAATTATGGACAAAAAGGGAACTGAGATTGTATTCACTGATCACTTGTCTTGGTTACAATGGAACCATGAAGAGGACAAGGGACCTCTATCTGATCAATTTCTAGATGGACTCCTATTTGAAAAAGCTATTGAAGTTTAGAATTCCAAAGGTCCTAACTAGTACAAGGAATTCCTTTCCTATCTACTCACTCAAAAGATGCCTCAAGAATGGGATAACAAGAAGAAACAACAATTTCTTTAGCAAGCCAAGCATTAAATGGAAATCAAGGGCAATCTTTACAAGCTTTGCATCCATGGTTTGATATGATGGTATGTGCCCAATGCTGATCAATTGTGGATCCTCTAGGATGCTCATGAGGATCCTTGCAGGGACCATTACACATGAAGGAGGATAGTTGTAAAAATCCTCATGGTAGGATACTACTTGCCAAAAATTTGGAGGGACACCCATCATTTCTCCCATTCATGTGAGTGCTACCAATGAGATGGAGGGATGACCATATGGATGGAAAGACTCCAATAGTAGATCCACCCACTTGAGCCTTTTAATCTTTGAGGCATTTACTTCATAAGATCCATCAACCCCATGTCCAATAGAAAGACATACATCATTGTAGCTATTGACTACTACACCAAGTGGATAGAAGCTACAACCATCACCAATTGTTCATATTCTATGGTAGCTTGGTTTGTTTAGCAAAGTGTGGAAAATAGGTTTGACATGCCAAGGGCACTTATTTTTTACAATGAAATTCATTTCATAGGTACTACCTTTGGAAAGCTAATGCAACACTTAGGAGTAGAACATAAATTAACTTCATATCACCCTCAAGCTAACGATCAAGTCAAAGTCACTAATAGGAAAATAACCAAAATACTAACATGCACCATTAGTAAATATAGGAAAAACTAGAGTACAATAGTCAATGATGCTCTATGGACTTATCAATCCACTTGAAAACTTCCTATTGGTTATTTTTCATATGACTTGGTATACAGAAAATTACTAACCCTTCCAACATAAGCATAGCTTTGAATACTTTTAATGGCTTGTAAACTTGACCTCAACTTGAACCTAGCATAAAAGAAATGTTTGATGACATTGAATGTGCTAGAAAAAAACTAATAGGTAGCCCTATCCATGAATGAGGTGCACAAGGCACATGTTAAACAACACCATAACTCACACATAAGGAAAGATAAATTTCAACTAAGAGATAAGATTCTTTAATAGAATCCTATGAATGTACTACAACAAACAAAATTTCAAATGCTATGGGAAGGACCTTATACCATTCATACATCTTTTCCTTCTAGGGTAATGACAATTTACCATCCTTCAAGCCCAAACAAATGGCTGTTAGTTAATACCCAACAAGTGAAACCTTTCTTGGAACAAGGATTGCTAGTCATGTGGACATCTTAATCGATGGATGGGTACATTCTATTTTTTGGATCTCTTCCTTTCAACATAATTGTGGGGGAGATGGTAATCCATGTTAACATTTTGTGATGGCTATCCAATTTTTTAACTTTTTATTTTACACTCTTCTTTATATGTTTTCAATTTTCTTGAATATTTTACAATTTCTTCTATATATTTTATCCTATTTATATTCTCTTGTGTGTTTTTTTCTTTCATGTTGTTTTGTTCATCAAGAATCTTGAGTTTTTTCCATAGCTACTACCACTCTTGGAAGTTCATTAATATGGTATTTAATGTTTGATTGATCGTTACATGACCAAATTTCATCTTGGAATTATGTCTTCAATTAATGGATTATTAATTTTTTGATGATATTAGGCTATGAGTCCATGACATCCATCCATTCCACCCAACTCTATGAGGCTCTTCATCTTGGAAGCATGAGATCCTTTCATAATTAACACTTAAAAAAGGATCAATGATCTTGTTACTTAACGGACATAGAATAGACCAAGTGGGAATGGACAAGGATGTGACTTCAATGAAATTTTTCATCTTTTGTTCCCAACTTCTCTCTAGAGTTTTATGACTTCCTCAATTAGTCTTTTATCACTCCTACCATCAACTATTATAGGAAGCATGTATTTGCATGGTGTGGTTCTCATGGTAGAAAAGAACATGAAAATTCAAAGCACATCCATTAGATACAATAACAAGCTATAAGCATTGGTTATTGGGCTAGCAAGATATGTTACCCATGCTTGAAGTACCCCTCTAACTAAGGCCCTTCCTATCTTTCTGCTTCTCTTTTCTTCTTTTATTGGAGTGGTGGTTATCCTTTGGAGATTGTCATGAATTCTAGATGGTTAGTTGAAGGGTTAAGATATTCTCTCATGTAACCATATGAGAGAATCTCTTATCACACACACTTTCTTCTATCATTCTAACCTCATCATCGATCATCTCACTGCCTCCTATCATGGTCAATTGATGTGTTTGTTTTGGTATGGCATCATCCGTTAACGATCTCTTACCTGGATTTGATTTTTAGCTTTCAAAGACCATTAATCATTCTTGATGCCTATAGACTCCTTGGGATGACAACATGCAAGGACATTAATGACATGAACTTGCTTTGGGGAGAACCCACTTGCATACTCCTTGGTCTTTTCAAGTTAAACTTCTTATCTTTTGGTCATTTTTGTGATATGTCTTATCACTTCACCCTTTGAATGTCTAGTTTTACTTTTCTTTGGCATTAATTACTCATCCAAATCCAATCCAACTCCTCTTCCAATGAGCCTAAAATCCTCTTCTATGTTTTTGTCATCCTTCTATGCTTTTTTGGCTTCCATTTGGCTATTGTTTCATTCCTTAGCTCTTCCAAAATTCGTTGATTTTATAATGTGAAAAATTAGCTTGAATAGTTGCATGAACACATCCCTATTGACATAGCATAAAAAGTCTATAAATAGCCACAAAACTTAGTGAATTTTCCATCATTTGCTTCCAAATTCCAAAGGAGTTTTTGCATTTTTTAGAGTCCAAGCAACCTTCTGAGTGCCATAACTCTTACACTGGTCACCCAATTCATCTTGTTCTTTGATCCTCTAGCTACCGAAAATAAGTTTTACATTGTGGGGCCATAAATCTTTGGTTTCTTTAAGAAATTTTTTTGAGATTATTCTAACTCCCCAATATTTAACCATCAAAATAATATTAAATTACTTATTCTAAGTGGGTCAAACTTGACAAAAAAATTTTGGTAGCCAATAATTAAAATAATATTATCTATCTAGATCACAATCAAGCCTAACTATAACCTAATCTAACAAGAAAGGTATCAAAAGAACTAAGGGTTATGAAATAAAAAGCTAATCCTAGGTTATGTTTGTGATCCAGATGATGCCAAAGAGAGGACTGCAAGCCAAAGGGCCTTCTCAGCCTAGGAAGAAGTGACCACAAGGAGGAACGGACGAGCAACAATAACCACAATAGCCCCAAGAGAAAGTAGCCAAAGGAACACATGTGATGGAACCTCTTAAGGAGGAGCCTAAAGTAGAATTTATTTGATAGATTCTCATTGTAGAGACTGGCTAATCTAGGTAGGATAAAGCTTCTATATTGAGGCCTATTCTCAAAGTCACCCTTGCAAAGGCCTACCTAAAGAATATAAGGTCTAAGGAGGTTCAGAGTTCTGTTCTTCAAGAACTAAACTTTGGATTATTCTTGGAGTTAGCACTTGAAGATATCTGCATTTAATTGCAGGGGTCTCCCATGTGGCCCATTCTTTCCACCAGTAGAGAATGATACATGAGGAAGACTTATCTCTTTTAGAACAACTAATAGGGATACACATTTGTAAAGATTAAAGACATCATAGTCTCCTACTTAGTTAAGGCTACCGTGAAGGTCCTTGGCTTGCTTGATACTAAGGCAAAATTGATAGAGATTTCAACCCAAGCAAATATTGAAGCCAAAAAGAAATGGATCCAATACTACTATAGGATGGACCATTTGGAGTATAGTGCACTCACCAAGGTAGAATGAGGATACTTCAAGATTGCAACCTACCACCTAAATCCAATGGTAAGGCCAAGTAAAGTAATTGCCATCTCTATCCATGCATGTGCTACTCAAAGTAGAAAATTCCCTGTTAACCTTCCCTATCTAATCTATTTGAAGATAGAGAAGTGTTTCAAGGAGAGTAAGAAGCGAAGGATGATGATTTCCTTTCCATGCCTAATCAAAAAGCTATGTAAGAGGGAAGGCATAACACGCTATGCTAATGGCATAGCTCATCATGCTGCTATTACATCATCATAGAAGATGATGAAGGATAAGATAACAACCAAGCTATAGGTAGAGGAGAGATCACCACCATTACTACCTAAAGGAGTAACCACACTAGAGGTACTTACAATTGCAAAAAGGCCTTGGAGACTCCATGAGAAGTAGCAATAGTAACAATAAGGCTCAATAGATGATGGGGAACCATCAATTTATCATCTAACCATAAGCCATCTTAATGAGGTCTCAAGGATCATTAGTTGGTTAGACTAAGGAACCACTTTGTTGTTCTCAACACAAAGAGATGAAGCACCTGCAAGAACAAATCTAAGTGCTCGAGAGGTTATAGTGTTCATCCCTAGATAAATATTCCCTAAGATTGTAGGGAATGCTATAATTTTCTCAATCCAATTGGAGGAAGGCAAGGGGGGTAATTATTTGGTGATGTAGCACTGAGGATAAGAGACATTAGTAAAGGTGGTGGCTAATAAGGTAGTTGAAGTCTTGAATACTTCTATGGTGGCCATGGTAGACATTACCACAATGGTAGATATCCAGACATCTGTAGGAGTAGGGAGTGGTTAGCTAAGCACTATCCAACACGAAGTGTTGGAACAACTAGTTGGAGCTAAGCAATCACTTTTAGAGATCTTTGATTTTCCAGATGAAATAAATGCAACCTAGTTATAGTTACTAGAGATGAAGGACAAACTCCTCATTGCCAATGTCTAACTGAGGTAGTTACTATTGAGAATTAATGGTTGGTTATTGAGGTTACAAAATTGAGGGTTCATCTCTCGAACCCCACTATTCTTAGCCAAAAACTTATGAGGGATGAAGCTTAGCTTCAACATAGATTACAAGAGTCTGAGAATGAAAAGGAGGTGAAAGTCTTTAATGCATCCTTGTCAAAGGCCATGGCCTTCAACATCGATAATGACTTGTTACAAGTTCATGAAGAAAACTTGATCCTAACCAAAGATAATCACCACCTGTAGAATGTTGAACAACGAAAGGACCAGATGATTGAATTCATTCACCAATAGTAGAAGTTGGCCAAGCTGAACCTTGATTTGAGGAGGTTAGTAATAGAAAAAAAAAATCTCTTAATAGAGGATGTCCATGCACTTTGTGAAAAAATAGTCATTGAGATAGTCACTTGGAAAAATGAGGCCCTAAGATTTGAATGAGTAAAGAATCATTATAGTGACCAGGTTGGGCTCCTTAAGAAGGTTAATGAGAAGGAGATCCAATTGGCAAAGACGAAGATGAATGAGGTCCTCCAGTAACTCCAATAAAGAGGTGACATGTGGTAGTCCATATTTGATGGATTGAATGCATAAAATAAGGTAGAAATTTGCCTAAAGGAGTTGCATATTGAGGAGATAATGGACTATATAGAGCTTACTGACCTCTACTATGCAAATCTAGTTATGCTAATAGTGGGGATACCAAGGAAAAAGCTGCAAAAACAAGTGCCCAGTTCCTATCTCTTAAATGAGGCAGAATTCAATCATCATAAGGAGACCAAGCAGTAGTTAGAGAAATGATTGGTAAACTTGACATATCACTCACAATGTTTAAAGGAATGCCATGTAGCATCACAACATGCTGAAAGAATAAATGTGCAACATGGGAAGAATTACCACTTTTCTTACATGGAATAAAATAAGCCATCTTGTTAAATCTATCTACTACAACAAGTATAGAATCAAGACTAGATTTTATCTTTGGAATGCCACAAATAAAGTCCAAAGAAACACTTTTCCAAGGAACATTTGGTATTGGCAAAGGTAGATAATGATCATCTACACCTTTTCCTCCTTTGAACTTTTGACAAATATAACATTCTTTTAGAAATTTAAGAACATCACTATACATACCTAGCCAAAAGTAATTTTTGCTCACCAATTCTAATGTCTTGGTCTTGCCCATATGAGTAACTTTGGTGTTTCTCTTCAAGGAGTTTGTACTTGAAATCACACTTTGGAACACAAATTTTTGCATCCTTAAGCAAAATCCCATTCTTCACATGATAAGCCTTCCATTAATCAGTCCTTAATAATGGGGAAGATAACTCTTTCCAAATTGCATCAAAATCCTTATCATTAGGATATAATGAAGAAAAAGACTCAAATCCTTGAACTTTCACATTAGAAGAAACACCATGAACTATAGACAAAGCATCAACCACAACATTAGACTTCCCACTGCTATGTTTCAAAACAAAATGAAATTCTTGCAATTGCTCTATCATTTCATGTACTTGGCACTCAATTTCTTTTAATAATTCAAGAATTGAAGTGCCCTATGATCAATAAATAAAAGAAACTCTAATCCTAGCAAGTAATATCTCCAATGTTTAATGTCTTGAAGTATAGCATATTACTCCTTTTCATACACACTATACTTTTGTCTAGATTCATTTAATTTTTTAGAAAAGAATGCAATTGGTTTACCTTCTTGAGAAAGCACACCTCCAATAGCAAGCCCACTTGCATCTACATCCACTTTAAATTTTTTTGAGAAGTTTGGAATTGCCAAAACTGGAGCACTACAAATTTTCTCTTTCAATGCTTGAAAGGATTTTTCTTTCTCATTATCCCATACAAATGATGAATTTTTCTTCAAAAAAGAGAGCATAGGCCATGTAATGGAACTAAGATTCTTAATAAATCTCATATCGAAGCTAGCCAAACCAAGAAAAGATCTCACCTCTCCCACATCCTTAGGTGAAGGCCATTCCTAAATTACCTCTATCTTACTTGGTTCCATCTTGACTTGGTTCTTGGAGACAACATGACATAGGTAGACAATTTCTCTCTTCATGTACTTCTTGGCATTAATCACCAACTTTGCCTCTTATGACTTGGATCATATCATCCTTAAATGATGTACATGGTCCTCTTTATTAGAACTATAAACAAGAATTTCATCAAAGAAAATAATACAACATTTACCAATAAAATCCTTTAGGACTTCATGCATGAGCCTCATAAATTTGGCTAGAGCATTGGTTAGCCCAAAAGGCATGATTAACCACTCATACAAGCCATCAAGTGTCTTAAAGGTTGTTTTCCATTCATCTTTTGGTCTAATCCTTATTTGATGATAACCACTTTTTAAATCAATTTTATAAAAAATCTCCACATTGGCAAGAACATCAAGAATGTCATCCATCCTAGGAATAGGAAATCTAACATAGTTGGAACATCCTATTAATAGTCATCATATCTATGCACATCCTTAATTCCTTGGTGTCCTTCTTGGGAACTAACATAGTTGGAACATCACAAGGAGAGATGGACTCCTTAATAAAACCATTATATAGTAATTCACTTGCTTGCTTAATTCTTCCCTCTGATTTGAAGTCATGCGATAGGCTCTTTCATTTCAAATTGTAGCTTTCAATATGAAATCTATTTGATGTTGGATGGATCTCATTGGTGGAAGTCCTTTCAATTTTCCCTTGAAAACATTAGCAAATTCCAATGCCAAAGGTTGCATAGCTAAAGGAAGTTCATTTTTATGCACCTCTTCACTTGTTGCAAGTGTTGACATAATGAAAAAATTGTGCCTAGCCTCTTCATATGCTTGTAGGTACTCTTGATCACTAAGTAAGATCAATGAAGCATTAATAGGAACATGTTCCTTACACTGTTTCCAGGTCATAGGAATGAGTTCATGTATTCCATCATCTCTTAGAATAGACCAAACATTTCTTGCATCACTAAAAGAAGCCTTATTGTCAAAGTTCCAAGGTCTTTCCAAAATAACATCAACATAATCAATAGGGGGGATATCACAATGTACCTTGTCTTTAAAAGAACCAATTCTAAAAGGAAAAATACACCTCTCCTTAACTGCTTGGAAATGATCCTTAGATAGCCTATGGACTCTATAGGGCCTAGGATGTGGAAATGTCTTCAAAACTAGCTTAGAAACAACCTTTGAAGAAATCACATTTTCTTGAGCTCCATTGTCAAGTAAAATGTGCATTGATTCACCACTATCTAGATACCTAGCTCCAATCCTAAAGAGCATATTTTTTATAGGATCTTCATTGGCATTAACATTTTCCATAAAAGTGCAAAAATTAATTTCAGTGATATCTTCAATCATTAGTGTATGAGGATTACCTTCATTGGAGGATTCTTGCTTTTCCAAGGTCTAAAGTTCCTTGCCTTTGGAGATCTTTGGATTTTTGCACTTCCCTTTTCAGCACAATTGAAGCATTGAAGTCTAGATGCATAGCCATTTCCTTGATTCTTTCCATTCTTAGAGTAGTCTTTCTTGGAATCTTAACCCTCCTTGAACTTCTCTTGCTTCTCCTTTATGTCTTCTTTGGCATTTTTCTTCTCCTTAACTCCTTTATCACCTTTAGAAACTTTGGAGTCCTTGCCTTTACAAATTTTGGGACCTTTATTATATCCTTGAAGTTTCTTCTTAGACTTAAGAGCCATTTCAAAAGCCTCATCCAATGTTTGGGGCTCATAGAAGGTTAGCTCTTGTTGATACTCTCCTTTTAGTCTTCCTTGAAAGTTAGATGCTTGTTCATAATAATCCCAATGAACTTTTGCAAGTTGGAATGACTTACAAAAATCCATGTAGTGGTCCTTCACACTCTTATCACCTTACCCTAGGTACTTCAATTTTTGGATGGCCTCTGGTTTATGATAAGTATTCTCAAATTTTTGCTTGAGCATGAACTACATGAAAGACTAATCCTTGATATGAGTACCATTGTTCAGCTTGTAAGAATGATTTTCATTCTCCCAGCATACAAGTGCTATGCCTTCCAATTTGGTTTTAGAAAAATACACCTTTTATGATTTTCCACATCTTCAAGTTCAAAGTACTTGTTAATCATTTTCAGCCAAGAGAGAAAAGCTTTAGTTCCTTCCATGTCATTGAATAATTTGACTTCAACATGAGGCATCCTTGAAGCATGTCTGAAAACTTTTGCAAGATTGACTTTAATTCCTTCACCTTACTTCCTTTGAGGCTTAGAAGAAAGTTCATTTTTCCATTTCCTAGGAGAATTGAAGCCTTGAGACTTATTTTTAGCATTAGGAGCATGAAGAAAAGCATCATCTTAAGCTTCTCCTTATTCAAAGTATTCATCTTCAAAAGGAATATCATCTTCAAGTGATGGCATTGAGGAATGTCTTGGTGAAGAATTGCATGACTTGTACCATTGCTTGGATGCATTTGGCAAAGTAGTAGATCCTTTGTTCTATCCAAGCTTTTCAATTTTCTCAATAATGAGCTCGAGAGAATTTCTCATATCATCCATGTCTCTTGACAAAGCTTGAACTGTCTTCTTTTTTGGAGGCATGATGGAAATTGATCTAAAAGGCAATTTTCACAAAATTCTACAAGGAAAGGTGAAATGTTCAAGATTTCTTAAGAACTGAGACAAGAAATTCTCAGATCTTAAGAGAAATGAGTGTAAGATCTGTAAATCCTAGCTATTACAAGCCAATGGATGTCCAATTCGATAATTATCTTTCAATTCTTGAAAGATGTGACAAAATTAGGAATCAAAGGAAAATTTTAAAACCCTAGGATGAGTAGAACAAGTAGCAAGAGAGAATTCATCCATGCTTGAGAATTTGGAGTGATTCTTTGCAATTGAGATGAGAATTATCCACTTGAATGTACTTGTCTTCAATTCCAAGCTACTTTGATACCAATATGATGAGGAGCTTTCATGGATACCACAATTCAAGCTCTCTTAAAGTTACAAAATAGCAAATTTAAACAAGGAAAGAAAAATGAAATTTTTATTCTTTTTCAAATGGACAATTTACATATGGAAGGAAGCATAACTCCCAAGGACATACAAGAGATTTAATCCAACTCTCACACACTCAATCAAAGTAATTACACACACACAAGGATGATCATCAAGGAACCTTGCCAAGACTCTATCTTTCTCTACTCTTTTCTCAACTCCCTATACTCTCTTTAGACTTTATTCATACTCTCTTCATCAAATTGAAGGCCCAAGAGGTCTATTTATACCTTTTTCTACCTATCTCTTCATCTTACGTCCAATTTATCATTCAATTTAATGTTCATCAAAATCCATGGAAGATGTCTTTGAGAAACAGGAGACATCTCTCATGAGTGAAGAGGTCATAGAGTAGATGTCTTCAAATCATGTGGGAAATCTCTATAGAGATGTCTACAATGTAGATGAGACATCTCCTTTGCAGAAGAGACGTCTCCTTTGCAAGGCCAAAATACAAAGATGCTTGTTTCAAGGCCTAGAACCTCCGAACATCTCCAAACAAGTCCCCATAGCCCTTTGAACATCCTAAAGTCATCAAAATAGGTCCAAAATGCTTCCAAACATGTCAAAATACCCTCAAATCATCATCAACAAAACAACACTAAAAGATAAACACAACAACACACAAACATTTATGCACAAACATATTGAGGTTTAGACATGGGTTGGGTGATGTCCTTATCAGGGAGAATGATTTAAAATTTTTGTTACCTCCAACACTTTGAAAAATTTTAATTTTAAAGTTTATTCAAGGTCACCAAAAGCAAAGTCCAAAAGCTATATTATGAACTCAAATGGTCCTTAAAGAATTTTGAAAGCTAGGAATGTATCTCATAATGATGTATATGTTGATTTTGATGCTCAAACCCACATAGGATGATGTCAAGACTACACTTAGTCTCAATCCATGATGAACCAAAAGAGTGAGTATAACATTATCTTTTATTGATGGTTGCTGTTGAGATGCTAGAGGATGCATCAAGAAGATAAGGAATGGATGATTGATGTACCTGTAAAAGGAAAAGTAGGAAAAAAGAAATGGAAGAAGGGGAAAAAATTAGGATATCACTAATACAAGGATGGTACTATGCCATAAGAGGGAACATGACGAAATATTTTGCTTAAGATGACTAAAGGGATGCCATTTATGATGTTTACATCCTATCCCACTCAAGCTTTCAAAATATCCTCATTGGAATAGAAGAAGCCTATTAGTCCTTTTTGAATGTGCAAATGAGAGGAAAGGGAATGAGATAAGAAAGGGATTTAGAGGAAGAATAGAGAAGTGAGAGAGGAAGGATGAAAATAGATTTGTAAAACTGAAAAAACAATAAAATAGAGGACCAAAATGAAGGATACCACCTATATCCCAAGATGATGTACTATGTCATAGAAGAGGGAAATGCCTAAATCTCACACTCTAAAAGTTACTAATGCTTAATAAATTGATTTTGTTCCTATCCAACTTAAACTCAGCATACCCTCACATGGAGTTAAAATGATAGAATACTAATTGTTCACTACATGAGGAAAATTTCTGATAAATATCCTCACTATAGTGTATTGTATAAGAAAGTTTCTAGAATGAGACAAAAAGAAATTGGGAAAGATAAATGAAATCATATAGAAGAAACTTGAAAGAAAAAATAGTAGAGAGAGAGAGAGAGAGAGAGAGAGAGAGAGAGAGAGAGAGAGAGAGAGAATCAAAATAATGCAATAAAAAAAGTAAACTAAGAGACATGATTAGAGAAAATCTAACATTTTAATTTTTTTATTTCTTAAATATAGTATCTTTTAAGGTATGCTCTATTCACAAGGTCTAGGTACTAATTTTCATATGAATCTACTAAAATAATTCAATAAAAAGAACTAAACTAAGAGACATGATTAGAGAAAATATGACATTTTAATTTTTTTTATTTCTTAAATATAGTATCTTTTAAGGTATGCTCTATTCACAGGGTCTAGGTACTGATTTTCATATGAATCTACTAAATAGTATGCTTCATTTTTGAGTCTCTTATGGATGATGAAGGAACCTTGCTAGTTTGGTGAGAACTTGGTTGTTTTGACATTAGGAAAATGCCTAAGGATAAGGTTTCCTTCTTTTATTTCTTTGAGTTTGAAGTGCTTGTCATGATGATGGTGCATGACATATTGATGATATTAGATGTTGATAGCTATTTTCTTATAATTTTCTTTAAGTGTATCTAGCTCAACATAGTACATCTTGTCATTCTCCTTATTTGACATCCAATTGTTTACAACTACACAAAGAGAAGTTACATCCAGCTCCACCAATAACATAACTTCTGATCCATAGGTAAGCATGAATAACATTCAGCTAGTTGCATTGTGAAAGGTAGTACAGTAAACCCAAAGGACATGGGATAACTAGGTATGCTAATTGCATTAGGATTTGCTAATCATGTTTTTGAGCAAATGGATGAGGGATTTATTGGTTTACTCAACTTAATCATTGGATTGTGAAGAGTACAAGGAAGAGAATATCTTGATGACTTGGTTATGATCATAGAATTTGGCGAGTTCTTTGCTCTTAAATGGAGGTCTATTATCAATTACAATGTAGAGGGGAATACCAAAGTGAGTAATTATATGATGCAAAATAAAATGATAAATTTACTTAGAAGTTATAGATTTTAAAAGAATAGCTTCAACCCACTTAGTAATATATTCAATAGCGATCAAAATGAACTAATGACTAGAGAAAGATGAAAGATTGATTTAGCCTATGAGATCTAGCTCCCACTTTTGAAGGTTCATTTAATTTCAAAATTTTTAAGCTCTTGAGATGAACATAAATAAGTAAAGCATGGCATTGACATGTATTGCAAATTTTAACCATCGTATATGTGTCCCTAGACATCATAGGGCACTAGTACTCTAGCAAAATGATACAAGCTACAAGAGATCATGAGCCTAAGTGACTACCATATACACCAAAATGAACTTGTTCTAAAATGTTTTGCACTTATTCATGACTTAGACAATGCTAAAGAACATCTGAAGTAAAGATACAACATAAAATACTAGGATGAAGAAAATAAAAATGATTAGAATATTTACAAAGAATATCATTTTATGAACAAGATAGATTTTTAGGAGTTTCTCCAATTTGCAAGTATTGTATAATATGATAGTATTATTCATCTTCTTTTAAGTTATCTAAGCTAATTTGTTATTTATTTGTAAGAGTGATGGATGTATCTTGCATTGAGTAACATAAAATATCTTTGAAAGAAAAACAAGATTAACAAGAAGGACAAAAGTATCTAACACATCAACGAGCATAATTTCTAAGTGATGAATATGCTTAAGTAAACATTCATTTAATTGAGAGATGACATTTTTGGCTAAGTATATATAAGACTAAAGATGTTCAACCTTGGAAGCATATTTGTTGTTTACCTAACATATAACCAATTTAGAATCACCATGAATGGAAAACCTCTTAATTCCAATTTGGAATGCTAAGAGAAAACCTTGATTAAGGCCTTCATATTTTGCTACATTATTAGTGCATAGAAAATTAAATTGTAAGTTTGATAAATGGGATTCATAACTTGGAGATAAAGCACACAAGTTGCATTTGAACCTTAAGTATTATGAGCATAATTGATGAGTGGCGAGGTACCCCTACACTCAACCATACGAAACGAGCGTAGCACGCGCGATCCGGTCGAACTCCGCAGACTAAATGCCTAACGCCCCATGGAACACTTGGGGTTAATTGTTCGTTGTCTTCCCAGACTTACTTGTTGTTGTCACGGTGTATGGTTAAGTAAGTTCGAGGTACATGATTTTTATGGTCTTTTATGGTTTATCTCCTATGCTAAAGGGTGAAGGGTTGAAGAAACTAACTAACTCTAACTAAGGATCTAAGTCTAAATTAACTAGTGTCAGCATCCGTTCCCACTTACCGTACACACCTTGAACTATGCAACTGTGGCTACCAAATGCTAATTGTTACTGGGATTACCACATGTAATGCACGTGCTCTCGAAGCGGTCGCACTGAGGCACCTAACTAGCCTAAGTGTGATAAGCAGCCGATTCCTGGACTAGCCCTACACACCCGTAGGTGCTCATAGCCAAGTCGTACTTACCCCACGTTCTAGGAGATAAGGGTGAGAGAATTTAATCACGATGAGTAGCCAATTCCTTGGTTAGCCATACACATTCGTTAATGCTCGTAACCAAGTCATATCCATGCCACGTTACTAGGAAAGCAATAAATAACATTAAATAAACCTATCCATGTACTGCAAGGTTTATCCACAAAGTTCGTCTTTATTGTCGTACACAACTTGCGTTCAGGTATAAAGCTGCTCGAATAAAGAGCCGTTCACTTGGGGGACTCCTACTACGGGCACATGGAAAATATATTATCTCTGGGGTGATCAATCTACCAGAGCTTCGCTACTTCTAACTCTATGATGGAATGAAGGGAGTGCCACCTCTTATTTATAGATTTGGTGGCAGACCGTGATATTGCGTACGTGATATCGTAGGGAAAGACATGATATCACGTACGCGATATCGCATGGGATGCGATATTGCGGCTTGTGCTAATTGCGTCTCATCATACCCCCATGACTGAATGAAAACTCGTCCTCAAGTTCCTTACAATCATATAGGGAAGGTATGAAATTATTGAGGGGAATGGAACTAATGGGATGACATGTGAATGGATCATTATTACAAGACTTGACAAAACTGGTGTTCATGACAACAAGGGTGAACACCTTATTACAGTGACATCAGGCCTTTGTTGGGGGCTTGAGAGAAAGAGAGGGATAGAAAGAAGTGTTGCTGCTGCCAACACCAAGATTGCGCTTTTCGTTGTCCATCCATAAGCGCGCCATCGATCTTGCTCCTTGCATAGCTGCTTCAGCGTTGCTCCATTCCAAGTGTTTTGCTCCAGCTCCAAATCCAATCCGTTGTTTGCATTATCACCATCTGCACACACAACACAATCATATATTAGCAAGTGTAATTGAATCATCATGTAATTAATACCTTGCTTCGGTGTAAGTCCATTGACTAGGTTGTGGTATGGCTGATATGGACCTGGAAAGATGTTACTGATAACTACCGAAGGTATAGGGGTTAGGAAGAAAATTAGAAATTTTGGGGCTAGGAGAAAATCGAAAAAAGTGGGCCCCATATCCCCATGACTAATTGCGAACCTCCGGTAGCGTTAGAATGGAGAAAGAAAAGGAGGAAGAAAGATAGATAAAAAGGGACAACTGAAAACATCAATGAAGTAGATGTCAAGATGGTAATGAAAAAAATAATAATTAATTGCAAAAATGTTAAGGAAAAGAAGTTAACTAATGCTCCAAATAGGAATGTCAGTGGGTCCTCCCCAAAGTAGGCTCATGCCCTTAATGCCCTGACAAACCCACATTCAAGGAGTCCGTAGGCTCTGGGAATGTCCTTTGGAACAAGAGTTAAAGTATTAACCGTAAGAATTTATGAAAAAGAAAACAATGTTTCAAGCAAAATATATACACTAATGATACAACTGGCAATGAGGTGAATAATGAGAGAAAAGGGTGGAGAGAAAAGAAATGGAATGGAATCCCAAGAACAAGGTGGTGTACAGCCCCTTGTGTGGTTTATGATTAATGTGACTTGGCAAATCTCATTCCAACTCCGGCCTCAAACCAGCCACTTCCAGTGAGTTCGCATCAATGCATTTGGTTAAATCATCCACTTGGATAACGAGGATGCATCTTCAAAGAGCCACCACCATTCCGACGAAACAAAGGAGAGAATGGGAAGCGAGAAGGGCCTTAGTTAGAGGGAACACTTTTGGTTCCATAACCAGTGCATGTAGCCCAAATTTTATTTCTTGTAAGGGGTGTGCTTTGAATTCTCACTTTTTGCTTATTTTTGCTTCTTTTTTTTTCTTTTGTCTTTTGCGTTTTTATGTGTGAGAACCACACCATGCAAAGACTTCTTTATTTTATTGGCTCAGCTTCTGATAATTGGTAACATCGGAATGGTAAGAAAACTCAAGAAGAAACATCTAAATGCCCAAGAGAATGACCAACACAAAAACATCAAGTTCCCTTGAAGTCACACCCTTTGCAATCCTTGAGTCCTTCCTTAGTTTGAGAAATACCCAGTCACCAATTTGTTAAAGTTCTTATTAGAAGGATACTGTACATTTCCAAGCCAAGAGAAACCATAGAAATTGGTGGATGGATGGATGAAGTGATCTCATTGCCTGCCATATCAAAAGAAACATACCTTAGTATCAACATTGTGACTTAAAGGTAAAAACCAAACATTAGCAATCAATATGAAAACGGTTCATACCATCAGTCTGAACACTTATTNTAATGAGCGTCTATTTGAATTTCTAAGAAGTGCCCAACTTTTCCAAATTGATGATCTTAATTCCAATGTATATATGCTTTCATTGTTAGCATGAGTTTCTTTAGTTCGTTCCATGCATATTTGCTTGCTCCTTCGAGTGGCTGTCAACCACGGGGTGTCTACTACTAGTTACGTGGTTGCTACATACAGGCATCTTTGTTTCTCATTTTCATGGGCACACCTCTCACATGGAGACATATCTTCCATGTTATTACCTGATGAATCACTATATGCGATGCATGGAACTTTCTTCTTCTCGATCTTTCCGTAAATATTCATCTTAGAAATTTGTAAGGAAAGATCACAGATTCCTAGGTACGCATCTACAGTACTTAGCCATGGCCTTCCCATTATAATTGGGAAGTCCCCTTTATTGTTGTTCACTTCGATCACCAGAAAGTCAGCTGGGTAGGACCAACCACACACAATGGTAATAACGTCCTCCACCAATCTTAAGGGAATGGTGATGGACTGATCAGCCAGCTCCAGTTGTATGTTGCTCTTCTTAAGTTGGGGCAGGTTCTAGGCATGATACATCTTTTGTGAAATTAAGTTGACTCTGAAACCTGAGTTAAGAAGAGCTCGATGTGGTGCATTTCCGACGATCTGTAAATGAATTAAGGGGTTCCCAGGGTTAGATAGTTTCCTGGGAAGGTGGCCCACCTTTATCCAGTCAATTACGGTATGTGTCAAAATAACCGTTTACGTACTTAGTTGTTGGACTAAAGGGTTCTCTGAAGTGTTAGTGGTTAGAGGCCTATACATGTGCCCAACCGCTTGTTGTTGCGAGAGTTTGTCTGGGCTCCTAGTGCTGAAGAAGGGTCTCTTCTTTATACAGTTGTCAGAACCAGCACCTGGTTGGATATTTACATGCTGAATATTTACAGCTCTCGCAGCGTTACGTTGTTGCGGTTGGGTAGGCAATTCCCCCTGCATTGTTGGAACAGGTTGTATGGGAACTACAGGTGGAAGAGGTGCGGGTGGAGTTAGAGGATAGTCTGAATGTGAGATATCTCCTGGAGGAGAAGGAGTCCTCATGAAGTACTCCCAAACTTGGTAGTGACGTTAGGGAGTAGTGTGACCCATAGAGTCACCTGGAGAATCTTGCTGTTGAACATAATAACCGTAAGGATCGGGCTGCCAGTAAGGGTACTGATGTGTTGGTGGTGGCATCCCCCATGACTGTGGGTATTTCCACTGCTGATGTTGTCCAATAGGCTATGGAGGTGTTCCACTTGGATAATATGTTAAGGGTTGGTGGAACTACCTTGGGTTACCTTGTGGATAAGGTAACCTTCGGGGTGTTTGCCGTTGATTAAGTCTTGGATTTGACGCATACACCCCAGACTCTTGCAGATGTGAGATAATTGGGCAACATCCCTTAGGATGGTCATAGTAGCAGACCTCACATCCACTATCATCGTCTGAATCAGAATTCACGGCCTCATCAGAGATAGGAATTTTCCCCTTACCCTTGTTATGTGCAAGGCTTAAGTTTCTCCGCTTGGTTTTGCCTTTGTCACTACTTTTTTCTACCTTAGACTCTTCTACGATTTCTAAGACTGTTTCTATTCTTGAGTCTAAGGAATCCCACATTTGGTCTACCTTAGTCGATACCTCGGTTGTTAACTTTTGGATAGGCACGGTTTTCCGGTTCACCAACTCTTCAAGTGGTGACTCATCCTCCTCATCACAGAATTTCACTCCCTTCTTGCGAAGGGAGGGATCGTGGTTGTATTCTTCTGCACTTTCCCTCTTACATAGCTCACCCTTTTCTTGCGCTACTTGTTCCAACAAACTTTCAACTTCATGGGCTCTTAGTTGGAAAAGTCTCCCTTGGGCGTAAGTCCCAAGAGTTCTTCTCGTTTCATTCCTTAGCCCATCCACAATATGGTGAAGTTGATCCTGCTTAGCGTACCCATGGCCTGGGCAACGATGTAGTAGTGTATAGTAAAGGGCCATGGTAGCATCCAAGGGTTCATAAGCACCTTGTTTCCACCTTGGATCTGCTTACGCAAATTGGACACTTTGGAGTATGTTTAATATTTGTTGTTGAACAGTTCGAGCATCGTACTCCACCTCTTAATGGTTTCTGGTTCTAAGGACTGGTACCAGCTCTCTGCTTCTTTAGTGAGTGTCCTTGGGAACAACTTAAGCTTCTGCCACTCATTATCTATATTTTGCAAGGCACAAGCATTGTGGAATGCCTGTAAATGATGTTGAGGATTAGTGTTGTATCCTCGTTCAAAATGTGGGATATTATTTATGTCCAAACACTTGATCCTGCTATCTCTTAAGTGCCTTGTGGGGATCCTAACTGCCTCTGTGATGTCTAGCATGCTTCGGGTTGCGAGTAGGGGTTCATCATGATCATCCCTGTCATGACGTCTGTGATGTCTTCGTGGTGGTTCCCTACTCTCCCTATGTCCTTGCCCTTGTCCTAACTCCTCTCGACCTTCCTGTCGAGGTCTTTCATCTCTTTTACTTTTATCCTCCTCTTTATGCTCATGGTGGGTGCGCCCAGATGTGGAAGGAGAGTGTGAATGGTGAGATGAAGGAGAAGAGGAAGGGGATCCATCACCATGGCGATGTTTCTTACCTTCTCTTTGGCTGCTTCGGCCCCAATCATTGTAACGATTAAAGTGTCCGTCCTTAGCGTGAGTGGTTGTTCCTGCCGTGAACAGTTGGTGTTCACGGGGATCAGAGCCCGTAGCATGTGCAGTTGCTTTGATGCCTAACCTCACCATTGTGAGGAGGAGGAACATCATTTTCTAAGAAACCCATCATGAGGGGTTCCTCGTCTTCTATTTCACTAAGGACATGGGGGACCTTGCCCTTCAGCAATGTGTTTTGGCTCTCCTACCTTTAGTCCTGAATATATTGGGCATTTGTGGGATGATAATCCCTCATGTCAAAATCATCCACAACGTATTCAGCGAATAGTTCTTGCATGCCAATCTGTGCCAAGGCACGGAAGAGCATGTTAGGGACTGATCGATCTGGGGGTAACACAATGTTACCTTGTAGATCTCTCCACTGCAGTTGTTCATCTTGATGGAGAATAAAAGTAAAATTAGGAATATACTCATTGGGGTGAGTATATGTCATCTTATACTATTGAGGACTTGGCTGATTGTGGTTATGTTCCTTATGTTGCCGACTGGCTTCCGTGTTATTCCTAGGTGAGTTAACCTTATGAGAAGAAGCCATTTTATTGGTGTGCTAATTTACCGTTATATATGTTCTTATTTAACTAATTAACCCAAAGGTTCGTTAAGGCTCACAATGATGTGAGTGATATCCCTTATGTTCTAATTAGCGCATAGACACTTAGTCCCCAGCAACGGCGCCTATGATGAGTCGCGAGGTACCCCTACACTCAACCATACGAAACGAGAGTAACACGCGCGATCCGGTCGAACTCCGTAGACTAAATGCCTAACGCCCCATGGAACACTTGGGGTTAATCATTCGTTATCTTCCCAGATGTACTTGTTGTTGTCATGGTGTATGGTTAAGTAAGTTCGAGGTATATGATTTTTATGGTCTTTTATGATTTTTCTCCTATGCTAAAGGGTGAAGGGTTGAGAGAACTAACTACTCTAACTAAGGACATGGGATTCATAACTTGAAGATAAAGCACACAAGCTGCATTTGAACCTTAAGTTTTATGAGCATAATTGATGAGTGGTGAGGTACCCCTACACTCAACCATACGAAACGAGCGTAACACGCGCGATCCGGTCGAACTCCGTAGACTAAATGCCTAACGCCCCATGGAACACTTGGGGTTAATTGTTCGTTGTCTTCCCAGACTTACTTGTTGTTGTCACGGTGTATGGTTAAGTAAGTTCGAGGTACATGATTTTTATGGTCTTTTATGGTTTATCTCCTATGCTAAAGGGTGAAGGGTTGAAGAAACTAACTAACTCTAACTAAGGATCTAAGTCTAAATTAACTAGTGTCAGCATCCGTTCCCACTTACCGTACACACCCTGAACTGTGCAACTGTGGCTACTAAACGCTAATCGTTACTGGGATTACCACATGTAATGCACGTGCTCTCGAAGCGGTCGTACTGAGGCACCTANAATAAACCTATCCATGTACTGCAAGGTTTATTCACAAAGTTCGTCTTTATTGTCGTACACAACTTGCGTTCAGGTACAAAGCTGCTCGAATAAAGAGCCGTTCACTTGGGGGACTCCTACTACGGGCACATGGAAAATATTCTATCTCTAGGGTGATCAATCCACCAGAGCTTTGCTACTTCTAACTCTATGATGGAATGAAGGGAGTGCCACCTCTTATTTATAGATTTGGCGGCGGACCGCGATATCGCGTTTGCGATATCGCAAGAAAAGACACGATATCGCGGCGGCCGCGATATTGCGGCTTGTGCTAATCGCGTCTCATCAATAATGAAAGTAAAAATGTGAATCAAAATCATTATGTGTCAATGTCATAGTTGGGGGAGGAGTTATCTCTTCATTACCTGGTTCTTCGGGGGGAGGTTGAATGGTTATAGTAAAATGTTAAAAAGGTGGAGCTGATGTGAGAAGGTTGACAATGGATTGTCCCTTAATAGAGTGTTGGGCAAGGTAGGATAATTCAAATTTTATTAGGAGTATTTTTCATTTTATTGTATAGTTGTTATCATAAGGATTGATAGTGATAGATGGTAAGATGTTGTCTTAGCAAATGACATGCACCTTTGTGCCTAGTAGGTAATGTGTCCATTTTCTAAGAGTAGAGATAAGGCCTAAGAAAGATTTTTCCTTATTTGTGTAATGCATTTTGCAATTAGAGAAGGGATGAGAGATGTAGTAGATAGGGAGATCAACACCATCTTCATGCTATTGGTAAAGCAAGACTATAATAGAGTCAATATATTTAGGAAGATAAGGATAAAAAGGAAGATCAAATTAAGGGGGATGAAGGATAGAAGTTTGGTAAGCACATGTTTGATTACCTTAAAATCCTCTTGACACTTCAAGTCCCAATTGAAAGTTATAGATTTTTTTAGAAGATGAGAAAAGAGATGATATTGATTAATAAGATTACATATGAAATGATGAATGGATTTACATATACCTTGCATGGTGCACATGTATTTAAGATACTTAGGTGATGGAAGATTCATGATTGCTTTGAATTTGTTAGGGTCTATCATGTTATCCTTAGTAGAACCAAAAATCCTGGCATCTTGCCTAATTGTACATCAAAGATGCACTTTTTGTGATTTATGCAGAGATTGTACTTGTTGCATAATGACAAGACTATGTCTAAGTTAGGAAGGTGATCGATTATAATGATAGACTTGAAAATGAGATCATCTATATAGTCATTGATAGTTTTGATATCATGTTACTAAATGTGAAGGTCATGGCTTATTGATAAGTTGCTTTGGTATTTTTAAGTTCGAAAGGTATGTTTGTATAGCAAAAGATTCTTCATGAAGTCATGAAACATTAATTGTTGAGATTGATTTGTACTTAATTCTAGCCTAAGAAGCCATCCATGAAACAAAGTAAAACATGAGTTACCATTATGTCTATGAGTTAGTCAATGTTGGGTAATAGAAATTCATTCTTCAATGTCACTTTGTTAAGATCACAAAAATTGATACATATCCCCAATGGCTCTATTTCTCTTAGATATGAATGCTGCAATGTAGAGTTTGGTGGTCTTATCTTTAATGCCTAAGACTAGATCAAGTTTGAAATTTTGGGATTATTATTTGTTGGGCTTGGATCCCTCCTTGAGTATGATGTTGTGTTGGATGAGAATAAGATCTAGGCCTGACATGTCATCATATTCCCATGCAAAGGAGATAGAATTTTTTCAAAGTGTTTCTAGGATGGATTCTTTAATGTTGTCAAGTAAGTTTGCCCTTATTTGTAGGGTATTTTCTTCATTTTAATGATTCATTATGCAAGATTTAGTAAGGGATCATTGGTTAGGATGGGTTCATGATTCAAGAAAGGGAAGTTAGTCAACAAAATTAAGTCTTCCTTGGTGATGTTAAGCATAGAGATGATGGAGTCTAAGGAGTTAAGTGAGGAAAAATCAATTAAGTCCTCATTAAAAGGTTGGATGATTTGGTCATGGAACCCTTCTAAGACCAGTGGCTCACATAGATGATGGACTAGGACAAGATCCATGGGTTGCAAAGTATGAGAGAGAAAGATTAGTTACTTGGGAAAGAGATTGAAATTGAAAGAGTTAGAAAAATTTACATGTGAACATACAAGTAAAGGAAAAAAATTAGAAAATTTTTTAAGTGATGAGAAGCAAGGAATTAAATAATTGAAAAACAAATACCTAAGTATTGGAGTAAAAGTTAGAAAATTTTATGAGGTATGAGAAAAAAATGAAAAAATTTTCTAAGTTTGGGCAAGGAGGGATTAGAAAAAGTTTCTAAATCATGTATGAGAGCAAACATTTTAAAAATTTTCTAAGTAACGATAAGAAAATAAGAAGATATTTTGGAGTAAAATAATAGTGATGAAGGAAAGTTAGACAATTTTATAAGTCAATGAGGATAGAGAGTTAGAAAAATATTCTAGGTGATGGAAGGAAGTTAGAAAATTTTTCTTGTTTTTAATTTAAATTATTAGTTCATGTGAGATGGTGTTTGGAAAGAGATCTAGGTGTCATATAGCCAAGGTTTATTAGACCTTGAGAAAATGTATAAAGTCATTATTATGTTTTATATTCATGACCTAAAGGTCACATGCAACACGAGCATGCTAATGCATATTTTACATTGTTTCAAGTGTTTGGTAAAAACAAGGTAGAAAAGTGAAATCAAGAGAAAAGAGGAGAGAAGGAAAAAATATATAAATTGAAGAAGGGAAGAAGGTTTAATAACTTTAATATCTTGCATGTGTGAGGTTGAGAGCTAGGAGTGAGAAAGATTTCATGTTTTTCTTACGCTCGTTAGCTCGTGGTGTGATGGCACTATGTGGAGAGAGACAACAATGTGCAAGTTGTGCAAGGGAGGTAAATGGGACCCACTAGTGGCCACATGAGTGGGAGAAAAAGGTCATTAGGAAGGTCCATAGTTACATTCTAGCATTACCTAGGTAAGCCATTGGGTCTAGTCTTTATTACTTTTTCATTTTTTTGTGTTCTCATCTTTTATGTAAGAAGGGGGATGAGAGAAGGAAAAGAAGGTTATCTTGCACTAGCTATGCCAATGAGACTTGTAGTGCCTATAGTGCTTTCCATAGATAGCTATGGTGGACATTACACTAGTCACAACTACCACTACATTAGCCACAATGCACCACTACAACACCACATGACCACAACATTGGTAGCATTCTTGCATGAACTAGTGGTGTTGGTGGCTATCAAACTATCTACTCTACATGCTATGTAGTTGGTGCATGCACTAAGTGTAGGCATACATCAAAAATTTTTTTAAAATATTTTTAATTTAATGTTAAATTTTTTTAGAAAGAAATTAACTAAGGGGTTCGATCTAGGAGGAAAGATGGAAGATGTTGGTGGAGATAATGGGTCATGGTTAGGTTGTGTTTTTTGACCATGATTGAATCATGGATTATTTTTTTGTAGGAACTTCAACCCTAAGCTAAGCTACACATTATTCCAAGCATGGTTCTCATCACAACTTAGGGTGAGGTCATGGTCAAGTGAGTTTTCATAACAATGAGTACCATGATTCATGGTAACATTGTGGCTTCCATTGTGACCTAATCATGACTTATGATTTATCACTTGTTTCTAAGAATGAGTCATGGTTAACTCTTGGTCTACTCATGGTTCCTTTTAATAACCAAATTGTGCCATTCCTATGTCATCTGAGCCATTTGTGTCTTCTAGTATCTTGAATAATGAATTATCTAATGTCTTGACTCCTCAATGATGTTTTTTCTAAGATCAATGGGTAGACATTTTAGAGGATAGGGTTGGATTCCATAGTTTACCCACATCACCTATGATTGTGCATAGGTTGTGACAATGGATAAGCACTATGGGGGATGGGGGGGTGGGTGGGATATGGAGGGGTGAAGGGGAAGGGGAGGGGATGGGGAAAAAATTAACTAATAGTGTCTACTCACATCACTTGTGATTGTTCATGTGACAAATTATTTGGTTTCATAATTCAAGATGATAGGAATAGGTAGACCATAAGGGTTACTTTTAGGATTTATTTCATCCAAGATAGATAAGGCTTGATCTAGTAGTCCTTGAGGAGAGTCACTAATGGCATCCAACACAGGTGAGACCTACTCTTGGTTCAAGTTTCTAGTAATTAAGATTTTCTAATCCAACTTGTGAAAACTCATTTTAGATGGTCGCTAGTCTCTAGTTCCAATAGGGCACAAATATGTCCAAGTAGCTACAATTAGATTTATGATTTAATGGCATTTTACATGATAATTCATACATTATCTTGATTTTTAAGTCATTAGTGTTATGCTTATGTCATACGTATGTGTGTTATAACTCATAAAGTATTGCAAACTACAAGGAAATATTGGTCTACAAGTTAGTTCTTGTTATAAGATTAATGATTCCTAAGATTAATTACTATTATGAATTAGTAATAAAGTGTTGTGTTAGTTATGATAAGTCATGACTCGTTCTCATGTTAAAAGTTTGGCAAATACAAAGTTAGAATGTGTGGTGAAGTAATAAGAAGTTAAATATGATTATTCATAATTAAGAAACAAATTGTTATGACCAAAAGATCCAAGACTATAAAATTACAAAAGGAATTCATCTAAAGAAAAGAAAAGACTTGATTATGAAATTATTTGATTAAGACTCTGATGTATTACAAAACCCTATAAAATACTTCTAAATGATACTGCATTAACTGTAACATGATATTAGAGTTAGGAGAAGGTATGAGATTGAATCATGAATAAGAATCTATGAGGAAAAAGAAGAATGAAAATATTAAAGATGTGACCAATTCATATACAGTATGATGTTGAAAGAAGAAGAAGAAGATAATAATCTTCTGAGATCACTAATGAATAATATTGCAGTTATAGACTTGCAAAAGCTCATGATGAAGAATTACAAGGCTTGGATACAAAAAATGAGAATCATCCTACTAGTTAGCAAAGTATAGTGTGTTGTTTCAAGAACTAACTTTTAACTTGATGATGACTAGAAAAGAGAATAAAATGATATGATCTTAAGAATTTTCCATACTAATATCTCTAATGAAGTATAGTGTAAGGTAGGAACATAGCTGCAAAATTTTGAAAGTATTTATCTAAGATGTTTGGATCTCTAGGTCAAGTAAAAAAAGGTCATCTCTTCGTAAAATTACAAACAAATAAGATGAATATAGAAAAAAATTAATGGATTTCATAAAAAATATGAAGGTAGTTATATTAGAACTCAAATGTGGAAATGAAAAAGTAACTAATGAAGAAATAGTTAGTTTCCTCCTATGAGAACTTCTATATAATTCTAAAGGATTTATACAAACATTTGATACTCTAGGAGAAAGACTAGATTTTTTAACACTAATAGCTTGATTATAGGTACAAGAAACAAAGATGAAATTAGAAAAAAAAATCAGAAAATCTAGAGCAAGTTATGTACACTTCAAGGAATAAGCAAGGAAGATAATGGACACAGTATCAATGCTATGGTAATAAACCAGGTTCAATATTTAATAATCAAATGAAATAACAATTGACTTCTCACCTTTGTGAGAAAAAAGAACATATACTTCAAGATTGTTGGTTCAATCTTAAGAATCTAAGATCCTTCATCATTCAACAAAGAATTATTAGAGAAAACATGGGTAGAAAAAAGTGGAATAGAAATAATAACAACTGATGGGACGCGATATCGCATGGGCTGCGATATCGTGTACGTGATATCGTAGTGCACCACCAAGTCTATAAATAAGAGACAACTCTCCCTTCTTTCTCAGTTTAGGTCTAGACCGTAGCAAAACTCTAGCAGTTTTACCTCTCCAAAGATAGAATATTTTCCATGTGCCCGTAGTAGGAGATCCAAAGTGAACGGATCTTTATTCGAGCAAATATTGTACTTGAACACAAGTTTGTGTAAGGAAATAAAGATGAACTTCTTGGATAAACTTTGCGGTGCATGGAATAGGCTAAATAGGACTTTATTTACTGTTATTTATTGTTTATCATTTAATTTCTTTATTAGTTAATTAAATCTCTTTCAACCCTTCTCTCCTAGTTAAGTGCACTCAGTACGACCGCTTCGAGCATGTGCGTTACGCTTGGTGATCCCAGTAACGAATAACATTTGGTAACCAAGGTTGCATTGGTTCAGGGTGTGAATAGTAAGTGTGAATAGATGCTGATGCTAGGTTAATTAAGTCTTAGTTAGTTAGTTAAAGTTAGTCAATTAGTCTCTTTACCTTCACCTCATTAGCATAGGAGATAAAACAGAAAAGATATAAAAATCACATACCTCAGACTTACTTAACCATACAACCGTGACAAATACGAGTAAGTCTGGGAAGACAATGAACGATTAACCTTAAGTGTTCCATAAGGCGTGTAGGCACTTATTCTGCGGAATTTGACCAAATCGTGCGTGTAACACTCGTATTCATATGGTTGAGTGTAGGGGTACCTCGCCACTCATCATTGGCACCGTTGCCGGGGACTAAGTATTTGTGCGCTAAGTAGAACATAGGAAATCACTCACATCGTTGGGAGCTTAAATGAACCATTAGGGTTAATTAAATGAAGAATTATATAACGGTTAATCAGCACATTGAACTAAATTAAGATGTCTTCTTCTTCGAACAAGAGCACTTCAACACCTAGGGATTATACAAGAACAGTCGGCAATCTAAAATGCATAATTGAGAACCACCAGTTCTTGAACAGTATCGGATAGTATATACTCATCACGATGAGTATATACCTGATTTTACTTTTATCCTCCATTAGGATGAACAACTGCATTGGCGAGATTTGCAGGGTAACATAGTGTTACCCCCAGATTGGACAGTCCCCAACATGCTCCTCCATGCTCTAGCACAGATCGACATGACACAACTATATGCTGAATACGTTGTAGGAGATTTCGACACAAGGGAGTACCATCCCACAGAAGCACAACGTTTAAGGGACTTGCGGTAGGAGGGCCACCACACATTATTGAAGGGCAAAGGGGTCCCGCACATCCTAAGCGAAATTAGAGATGGTGAACTCATTATAACAGGTTCTCTATCAAAGGATGTCCCACCTCCTAACAATAGTGAGGAGGTGGGGTATCAGAACCTATGCTCCATGATACACAACCCTAGTTCTGATCCCCGTGAACACCAACTATTCACTGAGGGAATGTAAACACATGACAAGGACAGGCATTCTGATCGTCATCACGATCGGGGCTGTAGCCATCGAAGAGAAGGTAAGAAACATCATCATGGTGATGGTTCTCCTTCTTCTTCCCCTTCATCACACCATTCGCCCTCTCCTTCCACATTAGGATGCAGCCATAAGGATCATAATGGTGAGGATAAGGGTAAGCAAAATGAGAGACCTTGACGAGAGAGTCGAGAGAGAGGACTAGGGCAGTCAAGAGAATTTAGGCATGAATGAAGGGAAAGTAGGGAACAACGTCGGCATCATAGATGTCATGAGAGAGATGATCATGAAGAACCCCTACTAAAAACTTGAAGTATGCTCGACATTATAGAGGTAGTTAGAATACCAACAAGGCATCAAAAAGATAGCTGGATCAGGTGCTTAGAGATGAATAATATCCCACGGTTTGAGGGGGGATATAATGCTGATCCATAGAATCATTTATAGGCATTCCATTATGCCTACACCTTGCAAAACATAGAAAATAAGTGGTAGAAACTAAAGTTGTTTCCTAGGATACTCATAAAGGAAGCAGAGAGTTGGTACTAGTCCTTAGAGCCAGAAACCATTAGGAGATGGAGTACAATGTTAGAGTTATTTAACGATAAATATCAGACGTACTCCAGAGTGTCCAATTTGCGTAAACAGATCCAAGGATGGAAACAGGATAATCACAAACCCTTGGATGCTACCATGGGTCGATACTATGCATTGCTACATCATTACCTGGGCCATGGTTATGCACAACGGGATCAACTTCGCCATCTTGTAGATGGGCTAAGGTATGAAACTAGGAGAATCCTTGGGACATATGCCCAAGGGAGAGTATCTGAACTTAGATCCCATGAAGTTCATAGGCTATTGGGGCAAGTAGCCAAAGAAGAAGGGGAACTATGGAAAAGAGAGAGCGCAGAAGAATATAACTGTGATCCCTCCCTCCGAAATAAGGGAGTGAGATTCTGCGATGAAGAGGATGAGTCACCACTCGAAGAGTTGGTGAATAGAAAAACCTTTCTACTTCAAAAATTAGCAACAAAAGTGTCGACTAAGGTAAATGAGATATGGAGCTCCTTAGATAGTAAAATTGAAACTGTCCTAAAGATTGTAGAGGAATCTAAGAAGGAATGAAGTAGTGACAAGGATAAGAAAAAGTGGAGAGATTCAAGCCATGCACGTGACAAGGGTAAGGGGAAAATGACTATCTCCGATGAGGTTGTGGATTGAGAGATAGACAATGATGGTGGATGTGAGATTTGCCAATATGACCATCCTAAGGGATGTTGTCCAATAATCTCACATCTACAAGAGTCTAGGGTGCATGCACTCAACCCAAGACTTAACAAACGGCAGGCACCCCGAAGGTTACTTTATCCCCAAGGTAACGCAAGATAGTTCCACCAACCATTAACGTACTATCCAAGTGGAACTCCACCACAACTCATCGAACAACATCAGCAGTGGCAATACCCACGATCATGGGGGATGCCATCATCGAGAGAACAATACCCTTATAGGTAATTAGACTCATATGGTTATTACGTGTAGCAGCTGGTTTCTCCCAGTGACTCTATGGGTCACACAACCTCACAATGTCACTACCAGGTTTGAGAGTATTTTAGGACTCCTTCTCCTACAGGAGACACTCCACACACGTACCATCCTTTGAATCCATCCGTTGCTCTTACGCTGGTAGTTCCACTACCACCTGCTCCAACAATGCAAAGGAAACTCCCCACTCAACCACAGCAACGTAATGCTACGAGAGCTATAAAAATTCAACCCACTATTGGTTCTAACAACCACAAGAAGAGAATACCTTTCTTCAAAAGCAAAAGCCCAGACAAGCTCTCACAACCACAAGCAATTGAGTCTATACACACTTCTCCAACAAATAAGGCTTCGAAGCTCCCTTCAATCCAACAATAGAGCTTAATGAATATGGTTATGTTACCACATACCATTACCAACTGGATCAAGGTAGGCCACATTCCCAAGAAACTCTCTGATCTTGGAAGTCCCTTAATCTACCTCCAAGTCACCTGGAACAAACCACATAAGGCTCTCCTTGACTCAGGTTCTAAAGTCAACTTAATCTCATGAGAAATGTATCAAGCCTGGAACCTGCCCCAACTCAAGAAGAGCAATATTCAACTAGAGTTGGCTTACCAGTCCATCACCATTCCCTTGGGATTGGTGGAGGACATCATTACCACTATGTGTGGTTGGTCACACCCAACTGATTTCCTAGTGATAGAAGTATATAGTAATAATGGGGGCTTCCCAATTATAATGGGAAGGGCATGGCTGAGTACAGTAGATGCATGCCTAGGGATCCGCGATCTTTCCTTGGAAATATCTAAGATAAACGACTCAAAGGGTGATGACATGGAGGAATACTCAGCATCTCTCCCATGCAACTGGTGTGCCCTAGAAACTCAGATACGAAGGTGCCTGTATGTAGCAACCACACAACAAGTGGACACCTCGTGGTTGACAGCTAATCAAAAAAGCAATTCACCAACATGCATGGAACGAACTGGGGAAACAACTCATGCCCATAACAAAGGCATAGATACATTGGAATATGAGTGTCGCCAACTTCCACCCCTTAATCTAAGAACATCAATCGGGAGAAGTTGGATACTTCTAAGAAATTCAAGTAGGCATTCATTATTTCGGATCTCTCCCTTTCCATTCAGTCATGGGGGAGATGGCCACCTATGCTAATCATTCGGGGCCCTCAGTTCTTTTAAGTTTTTGTTTTACATGTTTTTTTTACACATTTTTGTTTTACACATTATTGTTTTACGCATTTGTGTTTTACACATTTTTTTTTACACATTTTTGTCTTACACATTTTCTATTTTACACATTTTTATTTTACAAGATCTTTTAACTTTTCTTGTTTTTATTTTACAACATCATTATACTTTTTCATTTCTTGTGTGTGTGTGTGTGTGTATTATCCATCTTGTCAAGTTTGTCATTTAATAAGTGTTCTTCATGATGGTATGAACTATTTTCCATTGATTACTAATGTTTGGTTTTTACCTTTAAGTTATGATGTTGATACTAAGGTATGGTTCTTTTGATATGGCAGGCAATGAGTCCACTTCATCCATACATCCATAAATTTCTATGGTCTCTCTTGGCTTGGAATTGTACAGTCCTCTTCTTCAAATAATAAGAACTTCAACGAATCAGTGACTGGCTATTTCTCAAACTAAGGAAGGGCTCAAGGATTAAAAAGGGTGTGGCTTCAAGGGAACTTGATGCATTTGTGTTGGCCATTTTCTTGGGTGCTTGGATGTTTTTCTTCTTGAGTTTTCTTGCTGTTCCAATGTTACAATCTCATTGGGAAGCTGAGAAAATAAAAATAAAAATAACAAGTCTTTACATGGTGTGTTTCCCACGAAAAATACAAACACAAAAAAAAGACAACTATGGGAATTCAAAGCACACCCCTTAGATGAAATAAATATTTGGGCTACAAGCACTGGTTATGGAACTAAAATAAAAATGTTCCCTCTAACTAAGGCCCTTCTCGCTCCCTATCTTCTCCTCTTTCGTTTTGTTGGAATGGTGGTGGCTCTTGGAGAAGGCATTCTTGTTACTTCGGGAGGATGGATTAGCTGAATGCGTTGATGCGAAGTCACTAGATGTAGTTTGCTTGAGGCCGGATTTGGAATGGGATCTACTAAGTCACATTAGTCATCAAACACACAAGGGGCTGTACACCACCTTGTTCTTGAGACTCCATTCCATTCTCTTTTGTCCATAATTCTTTCTCCATTGTTCACCTCATTGCCGGTTGTATCATTAGTGTATATTTTGGTTGACACACTGTTTTCTTTTTGGTAAATTCTTGTGGTTAAGACTTTAACTCTTGTTCCAAATGGCATTCCCAGAGCCTACGGACTCTTTGAATGTGGGTTTGTCAAGGCATTAAGGGCATGAGCCTGCTTTGGGGAGGACCCACTGGCATTCCTCTTTGGTGTATCAATTAATTTCTTTCCCTTAACATTTTTGCAATCCATTTTATTTTGTTCATTTCCATCTTTGACATCCATTTCATCGATGTTATAGTTGTCTCTTTTTATCGATCTTTCTTATTCCTTTTCTTTCTCCATTCTATCGCTATTGGAGGTTCGCGATTAGTCATGGGGGTACGGGGCCCAATTTTTTCAATTTCCTCCTAGCCCCTACACCTTCAGTAGTCACCATTATTATATCTTTAGATTCATATCAACCATACCATGACCTAGCCAATGGACCTTTCATCGAAGCAAGGTATCAACTACATTGAGATTCATTTACCCTTGCTAATATAAGATTGTGTTGTATATGCAGATGGTAATCATACAACAATGGATTGGATCTGGAGGGAAAACTTGGAATGGATCGGTGCTGAAGTAGCTTTGCAAGGAGCAAGATCGATGGCGTGCTTATGGATAGACAATGAAAGGTGCAATCTTGGCATTGGTAGCAATAAGACTTATTCTCTCTTCTCTCTTCTCTCTTAGCTACCAAATAAGGCTTGATGTCAAATGTATAAGGTGTTCACTCTTGTTGTCATGAACACCAGTTTTGTCATGTCTTGTAATGGTGATCTGTTCACATGTCATCCCATTCACCATTAGTTCCATCCAAGTCAATAATCCCATACCTTCCCAATATTATTGTAAGGAACTTGAGGACGAGTTTTTATTCAATCATGGGGGTATGATGGGACATGATATCGCATGGGCCACGATATCGTGTACGCGATATCGCATCCCCTGTGATATCGCGTCATCCCTCGCGATATCGCGGTGCACCGCCAAGTCTATAAATAAGAGGCAGCTCTCCCTTGTTTCTCATTTTAGGCCTAGAACATAGTGAAACTTTGGCAGTTTTACCTCTCTAGAGATAGAATATTTTCCATGTGCCTGCAGTAGGAGATCCAAAGTGAACAGATCTTTATTCGAGCAAATATTGTACCTGAACACAAGTTTGTGTATAGAAATGAAATGAACTTCTTGGATAAACCTTGAAGTGCATGGAATAGGCTATGTAGGACTTTATTTATTGTTTGTTATTTAATTTCTTTATTAGTTAATTAAATCTCTCTCAACCCTTCTCTCCTAGTTAAGTGCACTCAGTACGACCACTTTGAGCATGTGCGTTACGCTTGGTGATCCAAGTAACGAATAGCGTTTGGTAACCAAGGTTGCATTGGTTCAGGGTGTGAACAATAAGTGGGAACAGATGATGATGCTAGGTTAATTAAGGCTTAGTTAGTTAGTTAAAGTTAGTCAATTAGTCTCTTCACCTTCACCTCATTAGCATAGGAGATAAAACAGAAAATATATAAAAATCACATACCTCAGACTTACTTAACCACACAATCGTGACAAATACAAGTAAGTCTGGGAAGACAACAAACGATTAACCTTAAGTGTTCCATAAGGCGTGTAGGCACTTAGTCTACAAAATTTGACTAGATCGCGCATGTAACGCTTGTATTCGTATGGTTGAGTGTAGGGGTACCTCGCCACTCATCAACAACTATTAGGACAATCACCATAGGAATGAAGCAAATTTTCTAAGAACTAAAGTAGTCTCAATTATTAAAGATATTATGAGCCAAGATAAAGTGGCCAAGGTAGAACATAATACTTGGTACATTGATTTTTGATGTTCCAGACATGTATTAGAAAATCGTAACATTTTTCAAAACTTATGTGTTGTAAATATTGGTGAAGCTACAATGCCCATTGGAGTTATTTGTAAGTATAAAGGGATCGGGGAAATTAATATGAAAATTTCAAAACAACCAATATAGATTAAGAATATGTACTATACCCTAGCATTAAAAGGACACAATTTACTGTTAGTATTTAAACTAGTCAAAGCCAGACATAAAATAGTTTGTGAACAAGATCTGAACAAGAATTTAAAATGTATCATATTAGAAGATGAGTCATAGAAGCAACTGACAGAGATGAAAGAAGCAAATGGAGTCTTTAATTTGTGTTTATTAAGAGAACTTATTTGCTCAAAAACCCATAAAACCTACAATGAAAAGTTATGGCATGTAAGACTTGGTCATATAAATAGAAGTCATATGTAGAAATTGTTATGATCTTCCCATGATTTATCAAAGCTTAACCTAAATCATGACATGTTATGCAATTCATGTGCTACTAGTAAAAAAGCTAGAATGACTTTTTTCATGCATAAGGAATATAGCTACAAGAACAAAGTTGGATATTATACACTTAATATTGGTTCATACGATAATGTAACTTCATTAGGAGGAGAAAAATCCTTCGTAATATATATTTATGACTACTCATGTAAGGTGTAGATATATATTATCAAATCCAAACTAGAAGTTTTTGATACCTTTAGAAAGTTTAAAGAACTGATGGAAAAATAGATTGGATTACTAATCATGAAGCTACAAACTGATAATGGGACAGAATATACAAACAAAGAATTTCAAGAATATCTTATGATTAAAGAAATTATGATAAAAATATTATCCCATACTATGCAAAATAGAATGACATGGCTGAATACAAAAATTGAACAATTGATGAATGGTATAATGTATGTTAGCCCAATCCAAATTAGATGATGCCTTTTTGGGGAGAAGCTATATGAATTGCAGTCTACATCATTAATATAAGTCCTACCTTCTATTTACATTTTGAGTGTCCAAATATAGTGCAAAATGGAAGAAAGCCCAACTTGGAACATTTATGAGTCTTTAGTTATAAAGAATATTATCACATTGTAACTAAGACCAAATTAAGTACAAAAGAAAAAGAGTGATATTTTGTAGGATACGATCTCCATACAAAAGGTTATCAGATTTGGAACTCAGAGGAAGAAAAATTGGTAATTACAAGAGACGTGGTGTTTAGTGACTATAAATTGTTGGAATATAAATTGATTTATAAGAGTCTTCCGAATTTGATTATGATGAAGATGATGATTACAAGAAAGGTTGAAGCCTTGCAACTTTCTCACATCAACATCACAATAAAGATGAATAAATAAATATAACTTTAGAAAATTCTAATCCTTAAGATAATGAAAATAATGATAATATTAGTGAAGAATCTAAGAGATCTAGAGAATGGGAGTAGATGATTAGAAGTTTTGGAGATTAGGCAAACCTAGATATTACTGAACCAAGACTTACAAGAAGTTAGTATAATGAATTACATCATAATGATGTTATTACCAACATTACTATATCTAATAAAGAAGTTCTAAAGATAATTGCTTAAGCCTTTATGATGGACCACTGAAAAAGGATAAAGGAGGCTAAAATTAAAATGATGAAAAAATGAGAAGTATGTGGTTTAGTATCCTATCAAAAAGAGAGACAACCTATTAAGATTTAGTGGGTCTTTATAATGAAATTAAAAGATGATGAAACACTAGGTAAGTATAAAGTCTAATTAAATGCTAAAGAATTCTTTCAAATTAAGGGAATTAATTATGAAGATACATTTGCCCCTACTGCATACATGGTGATCTTTAGGATAATCATCTCATTATTTGCTATGCTGAAATGAAAAACTCATCAAATTGATGTTCAATCAACATTTTTGTATGGATATTTATACGAAGAGTTCTATATGGAATAACTAGAAAGATTTGTAAAAGGTGAGAAGTTGGTATGTAGACTAAAAAAGGTTATCTATGGACTAAAAGAAGCACCAAGAGTATGGTACCAAAAGATTGACCAATTCTTGATTAAGTATGAATTTATCAAATCTTAGAAAGATAGAAATCTTTATATATTCAAAAAGAATGGAAATATTCAAATGCTTATAACTTTTCATGTTGATGATATATTGATGGCAACAATGGAAGCATAGATTGTAGAGAAGTTTAAGCATCAATTATCCTTTTGATTTGATATTTTAGACCTTGGCCTAGCACATTATTATCTAGGAATGAAATTATGACAAAATTTTGATGAGAGAACTCTATCCTAGATGAATTATACAACTAATTTATTAGAAAAATATATGATGTTGGAATGCAAAGAGTCTAATATACCGATGACCCCTAGATTCAAAATTAGTATTGAAAGAGAAATTATTGATCCTACTCAATATCATTAGCTCATTGAAGCTCTTATCTATCTTATTAATACAAGGCCAAAGATACAATATGTTGTAAATTAGCTAGAAATGACAATGCAAAGGAAAAATTATTATCATATGAAAGTAGCCTTCTTAATCTTAAGATACATTAAAAGTACATTGACCCATGGTCTAGTGTTTAAAGAAGCATCATTAAAGATCATGAAAATATATACAGATGCAAATTGAGGTGGTGATATGATAGAAAGACATTCGCATACTGGCATTTTGATTTAGGTATATGAAAATCCTATAAGTTGGAAACGTAGTAAATATCAAGTTATGTATTTTCCATCCATGAATGCTAAATACTGTGCATTACAAGAGACTATTCAATATGTAATATGGATAAAGAAGCTTCTTACAAAATTAATATTAATGTTTCAAAATCCATTATGATTCATTGGAACAACCAAGGAACAATCAAAGTTTAAAATCCACTCTACCATGAGAAAAGTAAACCCATTGGGATAATCATTCACTTCACAAGAAAACAAAATATTTGAAGAAATATATTGATGTCTAGTATATATCTACAAAAACATAGAAAGATGATGGCTTCATGAAAGCTCTTGCTAAAAAAGCATTCGATATATTTTGGGAATACCTTTTCTTGATGTCCTTACCTTGCAATCTAAAGTAAGGAGGAGAATATGAAGAAAATATGAATATTACAAAAGGAATTTGAAGTTTTATTTAGAGCAGGCACCATCTAATATCTCTATCATCTTTCTTTCACTTCATATTGCTTATGTACAGAATGAAGGAATCAAGACAAAGAAAAAGTATGAATTAAGGAGGAGTGTTAAATGACAATTCATACATTATCTTGATTCGTAAGTTATTGTTGTTATGCTAAGTCAATCAAGTCATAAGTATTTGTGTTATGACTTGTAAAGTATTGTTAGCTGTGAGGCAATCTTTGTCTATGAGTTAGTTCTTGTTATAAGATAAACAAGTTGTAAGATTAATTACTATTATGAATTAGTAGCAAAGTGTTGTGTTGGTTACAATAAGTTGTGACCCGTCACCAAGTTAAAGGTCTAGCCAATACCAAGTTAGAATGTGTGATGAAGAAATAAGAAGTTGAGAAAAAGTATAGGTATTCATAATTAAGAAACAAAATATTACAACCAAAAGATCCAAGAATATAAAATCACAAAAGGAACTAAAGAAAAGAAAAGATTGTTGATTATGAAATTGTTTTATTGAGACTCCAATGTATTATGAAACCTTTTAAAATGCTCCTAAATGATACTGCATTAACTTTAACATGGCTAAACTACTTTTATATTAATTGACTATTAAATTAACTTTTAATAACTTATAAATTAGATAGTAGCTAATGTTGATTTCTATAAGGAATTTATATCTAGGTTAAATCAACACACCCATTAATAGTGGATCACTTTATTAAATACAAATGGATTATAATACAATATTAGAATTTTGGACCTTCCTAATTTTAAAGCTACTAAGTTGAACTAAGTTTTCTAAATTGATTGCTAAGTTCCTAGCCTCACTTTTGTAGCATAAGTAATTAAGATTTTTATTTATAATAAGCCTTGATCTATAAATCCATTTGCTCCCTTAAGATTTTTGCAAGAAGAATAATAGAAAGAACATAGTATTTAAATAGTAATAAAAGTAAAATGATCTTAGCTTCTCAAAAATAGAATGTAGAAAAAAGAAGGCCTAATTCATTAGGAGTAAATACTCATATTGAGCTATCTAGTCCTCATAACAAGATAATGATATTATTGATACTTTGTTGAGCAGAAAAAAAATCATAAAAACATTCAAATTTTCTCAAAAATACAATGATAAACTAAACTAAGCAATTCAAAACAAAAAGCTTACTTGTAGTTTTAAAAATAGAAAGAAATGAAGATAATTGATTAGGCTTCCATTAGTAAAATTTTTATTCAAATTTGTTGTTTCTTCTTCTCCTTCAAAAATGTCTCAGGCTTTCCGTTTATAACATAGCTTGGATTATTATAATGGTTACAAGATTAATACAAAAATTATTGCAAGAAGATTTTGCTAACAATTTTCTCATAAAGCCCTAAATTATTGGAAAATTACTTGAATGAATTGAAAGCTACGTACAGTTGAGAAATTAATTGGTTCTTAACTAAATGATGTTGTGATGTCTTTCTAAAATTATATATTATCCTTATAACCTCTTTCAAATATTCTAGTTCATTCTAGCCTAAGCTTAGCATGGCTTACTTTGCACTTAAATTCCCTATACCTAGCTCTATTATTGACTTGATTATTTTTTCCAATGAAACTTTTATAAGTGTGCAATTTTTATCATATTTCTTCTTTTGTTGATCTATGTTAGCCATAATAATGAGGAAGAACTCCTCTAATACTTATTGTTGTTGTCACTAATTTATGAGCTTTTATGCTTGCTACATCATATATGGATTTTTGTTGTTTTATATTTATGATTTAAGCATTAACTTAAATGTTCCATTCTCTTTGGTACTAGAGCTTAGCAATCATTTCTTGAAAACTAGGTATCTGTAAGAAATATTGATTTAGATCTTTTTTGGCTTCTTCTAAATCTTGTTGTACTAAAGCCATTTGGTCCTCTAAATGCTTACATATCTAGTATTTATTCTTTAGCAAGAATTTCTTAAGGATGAGCAAAGCTTTATTTGTTCATTTTGAGCTTTTGAATCCTTAATTTCTTCTTTATCTGTTTTATTTCTTTGTTTTACTACTCTAAAAATTACGTTAGAATCATTATATTTTTGTTAACCACCTATCCCATATCTTTGATTAACACTACTATAGTCTTAGACATATTCTTATGGGGCATTACCAACATTTACTCACATGTTAGTGGGTCTTCTTCTTTATATGGAAAGATAATACTTGACTCTATGATTTTTTTTCTCTTTTTCTTTTACTTTGAATGTTTTGGTTACACCTTTCATTAAATAGCTATAAGGAAAATCTAGAATAGTCAAGGCTAATGAGGATAAGGTAAGAATTAAGATCTCAAATGATTCTTATTCTTGTTGTGCTTACTGCTATTTCTTATTTCTAGCTTTCTATATCCTAGTCTTCCTTGCCTTTTATACTTTTACAAATTCTTCATTATAGAAAAGAAATTTTTCATTGGGAAAAAATTCTCTTGGGTTGTCTAGCTTCCATGAGAAATGATTTTTTTTGATGATTGATAATTGATCTTATATGAATTCTTGTGCTAATGGATGCTCTTGACTTCCTAGCCATCTATAGAGTTCTATTGTGGACTCATCATATAAATCTCCTAGAAGCATTGTCAATAAGTCTCTTCTAAGTTCTCTTATCACTTTTTTTTTATCCTTATCATCAGCAGCTTGCCAATATATAACATCTAAATCATATGGATGATAATATTTTCTTATCTTTACTAAGCCACATATCATGTTTAAATAGATTGGAAATACACATTCATTCATATATTTCTTGGTAATCCCATTCATATGCCCTACATTGGTAAATTTCCAAATGCCAAACTTAAGTAGAAAAATATTCTTATGAATATAATCATGTCTAAGTGGGATCTCATGCAACTATCTTCCTACCTTAAAGGCTACCAAATATGGAGCAACAAACCTAGGTAACGTAAAAGTATGACCTTGAAAACTAGCTATCATTATTGTTGTGTATTGGGCATGCAAAAACACTTAGTTTGACTTTCTTGATATTCTATGCATGAATTCTTGGTGGCATGCTTCTAAAAATAAACTTGAATAGAATAGGGTAGATGCAATTCATCAAAAATTCTAAGACTTGTAGATTTAAATAGATTTTTTATTAAATGATGATAAAGAAATCATACTAGTGGTGTTCTAGATGGGCCTTGACTTAAGGAAAATAACTCAATAAAATAAGGCTTGTCGTTTTTGGTTTAGGAATCTCACTTAGAATATAGTTTAATAAAAAAGAGCTTAGAGTTAACTACAAACCATGCTCATTAATCTCAAATAAGATATGTTTCATGACATCACTCATGTGTTATCTTGGAGAGAAAATACTATCATTTTCTAAAGTAATTATTAAGCAAATATGCATTTCTTTGATTATATTAATTTCCTAACTAGAACAAAAATTCAAAGTAGAAACAAAAATGTGATGGGGAAAATGAAGCTCATTAATCTTTGGGATGACACATTGATATCCTAGGCATTGACAAGATACTACCTAGAGAGCTTAGTTATCTTTCTAGTCTTCATATCTAGAACAAATTTTTGAAACAATATTTCTTCATTTAACTATTTCGCGTCTTCTTCTATGATGTTTATCTTTAGAACTCCATACAATTCATAGCTTTTCTTCATGGTTGTATCTCTAGATTCCTCTTGGAATGTAGCTTTTCTTTTTCATAAAAAATTTTAGCTATTACTCTATTTATTACATCCTTGACCAAATTATCTCTTGGCCAAAATCCAAGTTTATGAAGCCTCATTTTTTTCATAAACAAATCTTCATTCATCCATAAATTTGAAAGCTTTCAATCATAAATTCTAATTGTATTCATTGTCTTCATCAAACTAGAAGAAATTAGCCTCATCCTCTTTTGTTAGGCAGTCCTTAACATAGACATAGTATTACAATTGGAAAATGTTTAGCTTGAACAATTGTAGGTATTCTCAAAAGCTGAAATTATCCACATCTTAAAATTTCTATGAAGCTTAATCTCTTTCCTTGTGTAACATTTTTTTTTGAAAAGGGTAAGCTTTAATACGGTGAAATTAAAGTGTTGTGAATTGTTTCAACATGATATAATTCTATCTTCCATAAGCATTGCTCTCTTTTGCAAAATCTTTGATAGCTTTGTATTCAAAATTTTGCACCTTTCTATGAAATGGTTGTGGAAGTTTAAGGGATTTGAAATGATAGTTTCTTTTAACTCATTCATTCACCATCAAAGTGTACAATATAACTACTATGACTTGCCCTTGGGATTTGACCTTTATTCACTTTCTCAGCTAACTTCAACATGTTAATTTTTTAATGATTCTTCATATGTTCGAATCTTGATTTTTGGTAATAATCTTGGATGTGATTTGGTGAGCTAAATAAATTTAAATAATTATTATTGATGATGTAGAACTAGAATTTGGTTTTAAATAACTCTTTTTTTTACATAGAGCTGATGTGTAAGAGCTCAATTTTAGAATGAAATTATGGTTTTAGAAAAGGATTCGTTTGAGTAGGTTGATGTGTAACATAAGCTTGTAGAGCTAAAATTTTGTTCTTGCATGCTAACTAGAATGCGTCAAGGTTATGAAACCAAGTTTTGATTCTAAGGAGTAATTCTTTACAATAGAACCAAATTTTAGTTCTATTTATCAATACTAAATGACTTATCGTAGAAGAAGTTAACATGGCTTTAGTTCTTTGGCTGGTTTTGACATTTGTTTGCTTGATGCTTATGTTTAGCTTCTTATGAAAGAGCCTTGTAGAACTAATTTTAGTTTTAAGAAGCCACCTTATTAGTGAAGCTAACATGGATAACATAATGCTTTAAAGCTAGAGCATGTAGAATTGTTTTTGATTCTAAAAAATGGTTCTATTAGTAGAGTTGTCATGGAGGTGAAATATCTTAAAATTTAAACTTTTTTCCACTTTAAGAAATAACACTCTTGGTTGTAGCATGTCCTATTTGACATGGAAAACTTGGCTATGTAGAATTAAATTTTGGTTTTATTTATCAATTCTAAATGGCATATGATAAGAGAAGCTAATGTGCCTAAGTCTTTTGGCTAATTCTAGCCTTTTGATCCAATGACACTTGCATTAGAATCCATCGATAAGACTTTAGCAAAAAGCTTTTTAGAATCAATTTATATATCTCATATTTTCAAATATTTAGAGAACCAAATTTCAGTTCTAAGTGATGGTTTTATACTCAAGGTTGACGTGTAAAAGATCTTTAATAGAGCTAAAACTTAGTTCCAAACATTGATTCTAGATTTTTAGTTTTGTCTTAGGGTGATGTGAATAATGAAATAATTTATAACTAATGATATGTGGCGAGTGTTCCCTACGCCCAACCATATGAATCACAAGTGTGTATATGCAATCCAGCTAAATTTCATGGAACTTTGGACTAATAGTATGATTAAGCGTGACTGAGGCATAATATGTTTTTATTTTTATTATTATAATATTAAAATACTAAAGTAATTAAAATATTAATTTTTAAGTAACTATGGAATTAAGAGTAATCTAAGCTATTCCAAGTATAGTACATATGTTCCCAATTTTTGTATCCATCCTTAATCTATATTAACATTGTTCAATTACCAAGTGTCTACTGCTAGGCATACCAACTATCCACTATTGGGAATACCAAACATTAATATATTATGCTCAAAGTGATCGTACTCACGTTGTTATAGAATAAAATATTAAATTATTAAGTGTTGAGAAATAAAATGTATTAAGAGTAAATTGCTAAAAATAAACTAAGTGCTAGTCCAAGTGCTACAATGTAATTAATTAATATCAATTTTATTTTTGTCATGTAGAAGTGTCCAGGTACATCATGCAGTTGAATAAAAATTTGGATAATTAACTTAATCCATTCTATAGGTATGCATAGGGAAATTTAGCTAAGATCTATGAAAGAAAATTGTAAGAGTCTTGTTACTAGAATGATCAAAGGTGTCATAAACATGACAAGTGACTCATATGTATAGGCATTTATTGTACTTGTGATATCATATTTGCACCATAGCATCCTAGCCTCCAATATAGTAGATGTAATGTAGTAGCTATAATATCACAAATTCGATATTTTAGATGTAATATATTAGATGATTAGTTTAATTTTCATGATTCATCATACCCCTATGACTCACCAAAACTTCATCCTTGAGTTATACAAGATGAACAAAGATTATTACAAAAATTGTGGGATGACTAGGGCTAGAATGACTAATATGATAAGTATGAGTGTTGCATTAAAAAAATTATTTGAGTGGATGTATTACAAAATAATAGAAAGATTGAATAGCTATCAAGGTTTACAAAATTCTAGAAGTCTTGAAAAATCCTTTGATAATGGATCTTCATGTTGTCACTAATAGAGGTATTTTTTTAAAAAAATCTTGATTATTATGTTGGTGCTTTTCTTTTTATAAAAAGATTTTGAAGGATGGACTGAAATGTCTTCTCATCAACACATGGATTTATTTTAGGTAGCAAGCATATGGCATTTAAGCTTGAATATGTGTTTTTACTATTTGTCCATGGGCATGTTCTTTTTTATTCTCTTCTTATTCATCTTTCCTTATCTTATCAAATATCTTCAACCCTAGGCATTCATTTAGGCATCATTTGCAATTACAAAATGATCAACGTTAGTTTTGTTAATTTTTTCCTTAATGATTAAACCCTTTCTAGATCCTTGGTTACCTGAAAATTTAAAAAAATTAGCATTTAAGCTTAATCTTATTGTGAAATAACATTCATAAGGCTCTAGGATAACTAAACTTATTAAGTTTTTTTTATTACTTTTACTATTAGTTACAATATTATTTGAAAATGAAGGAGTTATGAAATTTTCAAAGATTACATCCTTAGCCCCCACAACAAATGAGCTCAACTTCAGGAGCACACAAGTTTCGAAATAATTGAAATCAAAGGTCTATTTCACAAGATATGGAAAATGCAAGAAAATATTTAAAATTATGAGGTTTCAAAAAGTACAAGAAATATTGAATTTGGAAAGAATTTCAATATAAAGAAATTAAAAATTAATTGAATTGATTTGAAGTAGTCCAAAAATCATGTTGAAATGTAGAGAAAATACCCATGATATCCTTGAAGATATGAGGTTGGTCCAGAGCCATGATCAACAAAAGCAATGTAAGTGGTCCTCTCCAATGCAGGCTTCTACAATAATGCCCTTCCATAACCACTTCTATAAATGTCTATGGGTAACTTAGAAGTTAAATGTGAATCATGACTTTGTTTCAAATAAGACACAACCACCTTGGTTGGGATCCTACACTATACTATACAAAAACCATTAGATACATAATCATATGTAGCAATGAGGTGAATAATGAGATGAAAAGGAATTGCAGAGATAAGGACATGAGATACCTTAGCATGTCTGTAGATGGTTCTTGTGTTAGTTGTGGTTAATATGACCATCATACCTATCCATATAGGTTTCACACCAAGTCCATACCTTTACCACTAACATCACATTACCTCATCCTAAACTTATCACCATATGACCATCACAACCATATGAAAACAACACTACTCAAAAAATAAAAAAAATAAAGTAATTTTTATTAATTAATCAATTAAATATTAAAATTTAAGGAAAGTTGGCCATTGGTTAGAGGGAAGCCTTCACATAGGTAACATGTATTTCTAGCTTCATAGCCAATGCTAATCCCACCAAAGGAGTATTTTAAAGCATGTGTAATGTGTCTTTCTAGTCACATAATGAGACTAGGCCAAGAGAACTTTGGAATTTGTATAAGTAGCTTACCCTTAGGCATGCGTAATATGTCTTTGTGAGTGATAGCTATAGATTCAACCCATTTGGTATAGTAGTGCACAACAATTATGATGTGAGAATTTCCATTGGAAATTGGGATGGTAGATCCCATGAAGTCAATTTCCCAAAGACCAAAAGGCTTTAGTAGTTAAATCCAATGTTGGGATCCTTCCATTTTGGTTATCATTCCTCCATATCATTGGAATTATTTACATGAACAAGCAAAGTGACAGGCATCCCTAAAGACCATGGACCAAAAATATTCTACCATCAAGATTTTAATGATCATTTTCTTTCCTTCCTAATGGCCCCCATAAGGACTTTCACGATCATCTTGAAAAACTTGTAGTTGATCTTCATTAGGTACACACCATCATACAAGGCCATTTTTATAGATTTTATAGAGGTTACCCTCTATCTCCATGCAATGTTTAACTTGGTGGAAGAATTATTATTTTCTCTTATGGTCCCATATTGCAAGGATCTCTTTTGTGAGTAAGTAGAAGAGGAATTCATCATACTAATTTTTGACCCTTGGTGTTGAAGCCTCAACTACCTTGACAAAAGAAAGCTCATCTAGAAATTGATCAGATCATGTCTCTTCATAAATCTTATTATATCATGTTAGCTAAGATAAATGATTGGCAATTACATTCTTGATTCCTTGTCTATTAATCATTATTAGATTAAAGTTCTATAAAATCACTAGTCATCATATGATACAGGGGTTCACTTCTGGTTTATTAATGAGGAAGAAGATGATACTATGGTTAGTGTGCATAAAAAAAAGATATTCAAGTCTCAAGAACATATACCACTACCATTATTTCTTTTTTTTGTTGTGTTATAGTTGAATTATGCATCCAAAATACTCCTACTAGTATAGTGGATGTAATATGGATATTTTTGATCATTCATGTATGTGAACACTACTCCCAAGATGAAATTAGATGCATTCGTCATGATGTAAAATGGCTTGAACTAATCAGGTGCTCATAGGATTAGTGTTTCTATGAGCTTCTACTTCAAGATTTGGAATGCATGCTCACATTCCTTGGTCCATTCAAATACTGCATCCTTCTTAGTGAACTTCACCAACAATTTGGTGCTTCTTATGAAATTTTTTATGAAGCACCTATAGTAACTAGTGTGCCCAAGGAATGGCCTCACATCTTTGACTATTTAAGGTTTTCTAGTGATTCCTTTGATGACCCTTATCTTTTTAGGATCCATTTCAATACCTTTTTCTAAGATCAAGTGTTCTAGGACAATTCGCCTTTGGACCATTAAGTGGCTCTTTTTCTAGTTGGGCTTCGAGTTAATTTACACATATCATTTTAGCACCTACTTAAGATGGTCCAAGGCTTGTTCAAAATAAGCACCATAAGTGGAGAAGTCATTCATAAAGGCTTCCATACCATTGCCAATTTTCAGCCAAAGGGTGCTAATGAAAAGATGTTAGAAGATTATAGGAGCATTACATAGACCAAAAAGCATCTTTGTATATATGAAAGTTCCATAGGGATTTGTGATCATTATTTTGGCTTGATCTTCTAGAGTGATTTGGATTTGGTTGTAGCTACTATATCCATCCAGAAAACTATAGTATTTATGCCTTGTAGTGGTGTCCAATGTTTGATCCACAAATGGCAAGGAAAAATAATCATTAAAAGTACCCATGTTCAACAGTCTAAAATCTATGAAAACCATCCATTTTCCTTCTTTATTTGATAAAATGACAGATGAGATAACCTACTTGCTGTCTATAATAGGATAGATGAATCTAGCCTTTTGGAGCTTCTCTACCTTCTTTTTAATTCCTTATTTTAATATTGGATTTAATCTTCTTTGTGGTTATCTCTTGGGCTTGATAGTAGAGTCCATGTAGATATGATTTTGGCATATGCATGGATCTATCCTTCTTATCTCATCATATGACCAAGTAAAGGTTGTCAACCATTTGTTAACTACATTCAGCAACTTCTCCTTCTGTTCCTTAGTGAGGTGGCTATTTAAGAGTACTAGTTTGCCATTATTTAGAAACACATATTTTAAAAATTTTGGTAATGTTTTTTGCTGCAAAGGCTTCAGTTCAAAAGTTTCTTATACATTCAACTCTTTCCAGTTTATCTTTAATTTTTTTCTATTTTTTGAATTTGAGAGTTGGTACTTGATTTGCTTCTTTTCATCCATCTTAACTATGTATTCACTTATGAGGATCTCTGCTAGTTCCATGCACATGGTAGAACTAGAGCTATTATCTGTGGTCAACCATTAGGTGCCTTCTTATTTTGTAGTTGATGTATGTAGGCATCTTTGCTTACTTGTGGATTTGAACATACATTTTACATGCTGTGATGGTTGTGCTTTTGATTGATCATATCTTCTGTATGCAGTTGTACCTTGTGTCACTATATGTGATGTATGGAATTCTCTTCTTCTCTATTTTAGCAAATTGATTTTCCTTTGAAATTTTCAAGGATAGATATCTAATCCCTAGCTTAGCATCAATGGTACTTAGCCAAGCTCTCCCCATAATGATTGGAAAGTTCCATTGCAATTATCCACATGGATTGCTAGGAAATCTACTAGATATGACCATCCATTGATAGTAGTCACAATGTTCTCTACTAATTCTAATGGAATAGTAATGAATTGACTTGCAAGTTCTAATAGGATATTACATTTCTTTAGTGGAAGTATGTTTCATGTGGTGTACATTTTTTAAGAAATCAAGTTCATACTAGAACTTGAGTTTAAGAGAGCCTTGCATTTTCTATGATGTGTAAATATCTCAAGGGCCTTCAAAGGGAAGTTTTTTTTTCTAGAAATATTTCTTACCTTTATTTATTTTATCACAATATGAGCTAATATGATAGTGTGAACATTTTGAGATTTTTATTTTAAAAGAAACTCGATAGACATTCCTTGGGTAGTTTGAGAGGATTTTGCAACCACAAATGCCTACAATGATTTGGATGGATTGTTAGGCCTGAAGAATGGCCTCTTTCAAGATTTACACTTAGAATTACTTGAGTTATAATTTACTTATAAATTCATCTTTCTTGTGTTATTTTGCTATTAGGGCTACGGAAGTATTTCACCTTGCATAGGTGTTGCATGTAGCAAGGAAGTGGAGTTATATGATGTATGATGTTGTGAGTAATGAGGAGTATATGTGGAGGGAGATTTAGCTCACGGAGTAGAAAGTCTATGATATTCGAGAGAATATTAATGATAAGAAGATGTATGGATAGTAGAGCCACCTGGTAACAATGGCTATTAAACATAGTATCCATAAGAATCTAGCTGTTGGTAAGGGTGTTGCTATCTTGGTGGTGGCACCCCCCATGATTATGAGTTATTCCATTATTGATAGTAGTCTTGCGAATGAGGTGGAATTTCACTTGAGTAGTATTATTATTAGTTAAATTTTAGCCTATATTTTCTTTGAGGATAAGGTAACCTCTAGGGTGTTTGCATTTTGATGAATTTTGGATTTAAGGCATATATCCTAGACTCTTGCAAGTGTGACAAAATTGGGCAACAACCTTTTATATGTTCATATTAACATATGTTACATCCTTTATCATCTAAATTAGAGTTTGCAACCTCTTTAACTAATCTAGCTTTACCCTTTTTATGGTAATAATCCACTTATGTATCATTTTTTCTCCTTCTATCTCTCTCCTTAGATCTTCCTTCTTTTACTTTTTTTTTAATGATCTTTAATACCATTTGAAAAGTCTCATTAATATAGTCTTACATCTAATCTACCTTGGCTAGAATTTAGTAATGTACTTTTGGATCGATAAGGTATATATCTGCACAACCTTCTCTAATGGTGCTTCTTCCTTTGGGTCATAGAGAGAGATCTCCTTTTTGCAGATTGAGGAATCTTTATTGTATTCCTCTACATTTTTCTCTTTTTAACTTCCATTATTTTTTTGCTACCTAGTTAATGAGACTTTGGATCCAATAGACCCTCATTTATGATAGTCTCCCTTGGGTATAGACCCCAAGAATCTCCTTGGTTTTGTTTCTGAGTCCATCTATGATGTGACAAAGTTTCTTTCACTAAGAGAAACCATCGCTTGGGCATCTGTGTAGTAAATAATAGCATCTTCCCAAGGCTACATCAAGGGATTTATGGTTACTTTTTTTCCATCCTTGAATCTATTTCCTTAAGCTGGACACCTTCGAGTACGTTTGATACTTATCATTAAACAACTTTAGCATTGTAGTTCATGTATGAATATATTTTGGTTCTAAGGATCCATATCAACTTTCAATTTCTTTTATGAGTATCCTATGAAATAATTTAAGCTTTCACTAGTCATTTTCAATTTTCTATAAGACATGTATCATGGAATACTTGTGAATGATGCTATGGATCAGTATTATAAGCTCCCTCAAACTTAGAAATATTGTTCATATTAAGCCATTTAACCCAACTATCCCTTTGATGTGTGGTGGAGATATAAACTACCACATAAATGTTGATCATGATCCTTGTAACAAGTAATAGGCTATCATAGTCATCTCATTTATTATGGTTCCTATCATGATAATGTCTTTTATGATGTGGCCTGCTATGCCTTCTTTCTTGATGATGTCCATTTTCTTCTTACTCTTATTTACATTCCCTTCTCCCATCTTTATGATGGGGTCTTCTATCATCTTTACTTTACCTTCGATCATTTCCCCTTTAGTCCTAATCATGCTCTTCCTCATCAGAGATAGATGATGAGAAATATGGTGAGGATGGAGAGCTAAAAAATTTGTGCTAGCTTATTATCCTTCTTTGGTCCCTTGGTTGTTTTCTTTCTTAGTGACTATGAGATCTTGGTCTTAAGGCCTCCCTAGTTCTCGATCTAGCTCTTCCATTATCTTAGTTTTTTCTCAAGTTTGAACATAATCATTGGTGGATCATGTTATCTTCATTGAAGGGTGGAGGACCTTAGAATTAAGATTACCCTAATGGATATCTAGTGTTCTTCTTTTCTAGTTGTGATGTTAGTATGATCAGAATTCTTTTGTCCTTGGAGGCTTCACGATGGGCCTTCATGAATTTGTCTTTTCAAAGTTAAGCCTTCATAGGTTCATAATCTTTAGAGAGATGATCTAGCACTTGGTACTCTTGGATTACTACTTTAATCTCTAGCTTTGTTAATGTTTTCATGAACATTGATGAAATGGAATGATTAGGTGGCAACACAATATTACCCTCTAGGTCTCTTCATTGTAGTTGCTCATCCTAGTGGAGGATGAATGTAAAATCCCAATAGTATGGATCTAGATGAGTGTAGAACACCTTGAGTTGTTGGGGTACTTTATTAGAGTACTTTCTCATTCTATCATAAAGCCTTGTAGAATCATTTGCAGGTGGGAAATTAGCCTTGTGAGAAGAAGACATCTTTTAGCTTATTCTTGTAGTGTGCCTTGAATAAAATACTATTATTTTTCTAATGGTGATTCATTATGTTCTTACAATAATCTTTGTATGATTTAATTATCTAGAACACTTATTTTACAACAATTCCTAGGCAACAATGCTAATGATAAGTGGTGAGTGCCTCCTATTCTTAACCATACAAATCACAAGCCTATATGCATGGTTTGGTTAAATTTTGTGGAACTTTGGGCTAATATTATGTTAGATAAATTAGCATTACATTGTTGATTGTTATCTTCCCAATCATCACTTGTGCTAGCTCAATTAGTATGGTTAAGTGTGACTGAGGCATAAGATGTTTTTATTTCTATTATTTTTTATTATTAATATATTGAAATAATAAAGTAATTAAAATATTAATTTCTAACTAACTATGGAATTAAGAGTAATCTAAGCTAACCTAAGTGTAGAGCATCCATTTTCACTTTCTGTACCCATCCTAAACCTATATTAATGTTACTAGGTTACTAACTGTCTACTCGTAGGTATTCCAAGTATCCACTACTAGGATTACCAAACATTAATATATTATGCTTGAAGTGATTGTACTCATCTTGTTACAAAATAAAATATTAAATCATTAAGTGCTAAAAGTAAATTACATTAACAATAAAATGTTAAAAATAAACTAAGTATTAGTCCAGGTACTGTAATGGAAGGAATTAATCTCAATTTTATTACTATCATGTAGAAGTGTCTTGGTACATCATGCACTTGAATAAAATTCCATACAATTAACTAAATCAATGTTGTGGGCATTCAGAGAAAAATATAGCTAAGTATTATGAAAGAAAAATTCAAGGGTCTTGCCACTAAAGTAACCAAAAATGCCATAAACATGATAGGTGACTTGTATTTCTAGGCATTTACTATAATTATGATATTGTAACTGCAACATAGTATCCCAACTTATGATATAGTAAATGTGATGTAGTAGCTACGATATCATAGATGTGATATCATAAATGTGATATCTTGGATGATTAGTTTAATTTTCATGATTCATAACCTAATATATTTAATAAATACTACACTTTAGATACTATGGATTCCACTTCACATGGCAAAGAGATTCATAGAATTAGCCTTTGTAGAACAATATTTTGGATCTAAACAATGGTTCTTTTGAATGGAGCTAATATAGAAGAGCCTAGATTTAGAATAAATTTTGGTTTTGTATGGGGATTCTTTTCACATGTAGTTGATATGAATGATTCACTTTTGGACCTTTTGATATATTTTCTTAACTTTTGACATGTAAGATGAGCTAGGTAGGACCAAATTTTGATTCTAAATAGAGCCTTTTAAAAATGTCATATGATTGGTATGGTAAAGAGTATCTTTCATGTTTAAAATTAGGACTAAGCTTGTGATCAACTCCATTTCTAAATCTTTTGATGCTCATGCTAGATTAGTTGTTCAATGAATATACTTCATAGAATCAAATTTTTGGTTCTAGATATTGATTTTGATGATGCTCTTTACTTTGGATTACATGGTAGAGAGGCTTTGGAGATCCAAATTTTGGTTCTATATTACATGGATTTTTTAAAAAAGAAAAACCCAATATAATTGACCTTGATCTATTTGGCAAAGCTTCATTTGTAAGCTGACATGTCAATAAAGTCTTTTTAAATTAGACATTGTCTCTAGTTGTGGATTTTTATTGAACAATGATCTTGCTTACAACTTACATGAGATTTTTAAATATCATTTCCTTAAGCTATCTTTTTGTATTCATTTAAAGGTTCAAACTTATCTTTTGATTATTCAAAGATGAAGACTGATGAAGCATCATATGTTGGACAACTACGCCGATGCATTCCTATTGTCATAGGCCTATCGATGCGTTGTCATTGATACATCCTTGGATTTGTTAATGCATATGCTTCAACACTAAGTCTCCCAAACCCTATATATATGTATACACCCTTTACATAGAGGCATCATTTAGTCGATAGTGTAGTTGAACTCTTATAGTTTTCTTCTATAATTTTAGAAAATAGTTAACGAGTGCCTATAGTATGGGTTTGAATCAACTGTATAGCATCTTATTTGAGTAGCATTGTACCTAAATACATTTCATGAATGACACTAAAATTGAGATTGATTCATATTCATTATAGCACTTTGACTTAGAATAGATTTATTTTCAATGTAATTAGCTTTCTATATACTTAGTTAATATTTACATTTTTATTTTTATATTTTTATGCAGATTAATCAACTAGCAGAATGATCAAGAGTAGTTTTGAGTCTAAACACATATTTGCTTAATAATCCTAGTAGCACTATTACTTGGTTCACCTAGTAGCATAACACTAGGTAATTCCAATAGTGGGTACATGAGTTCAAGATGTGTACAACAAGCTGGTAATGGACACTAATCACTCTTAGGATAGTTTTAAATTTAATTTTATGGTTAACTAGATTAAATAATTAATTTCTATGTTATTATTTAGTTTAGTTTAACGCCCCAAAAACATCAATAATCATATGCCTCACTTTGGGATAAACCATGTATGATAAAGCTACCACTAGTCTAATTGAGAAGATAGTGATATAGAATTAATGTTTAACAATCTAGATACCATACTAGTCTAATCCACCAAATTTAATTAAATTGCATGTGAATGCTTGTGATTCATATGGTTGGATGTAGAGAATACTTACTACTCATCATTGGCACTATTTCTAGGGATAGTGTTAGTGATCTAGATTAATTATATTATAAATGATTGCTATAAAAGGAATTAACAATTTATCTTTTAGGAAAAAATAATATTTTAATCCACACACATTATCAAATAAAAGCATGTATCCTTACATAGGATTTATAGTCCATCACATGATGAGAACACTAGTAGAAGAAATGATAGGACTTATATTAAAGAAATGGAAGTGAACCACTATAAGCAGGAGTCTCATATGCTCATTCCCATCCTTACCATCAAAGACTACATTCAACTGTTATGGATAACCCTAGAGAAGATAGAATAAGTTCTAATACCACTTCCCCTACAAACCAAGGCCTATAACCTCCTACAAACCTAGAATAAAGAAACCAAGGAGCCATGGGGGAAGATATAGAAGCCATTCCAATTCCTCGAATTTACCATCTTTCTCTTCACCTTCATCATTTAATTTTGAAGAAGATAAATGTATGTATGGAGATAGATCTCTACTAAGGGATCAAGATAGAGATAGAAATAGGGATCAATAAAAAGAGAAAATATACCAAATGGAGCATAGATAAGATTTTCATTATCAAACAAATATAAATAGAGGATATGACCATGACATGTTTGATGATGATGAACCCTTGTTGGCTACTAGAAGCATGATACAAATTAGGAAGGTAGTTAAAATACCCCATAGGCATCAAAGGGAAAGCCACATAAAATAGCTTAATATGAATAACATTTATAAATTTAAGGAAGGCTATAATTTTTATCTACAACATCATTTATAAGTCCTCCATGATGCTTGAACCTTTCAAAATATTGAAAGTAAGTGGAAAAAACTTAAGCTCTTTTCTAGAATGATAATAGAAGAACCTGAAAGTTGGTATATATTGTTGGAACTAGATTTAATTCATTTGTGATCCACAATGCTTGAGCTCTTTAATAAAAAATACCAAATCTATTTAAGAGTGTCCAATTTAGGAAAACAAATCCAAGGGTGGAAGTAAGAGAACCATGAATCCCTTGATGCAACCTTTAGAAGATACTATTCTCTACTACATGGATGACTAGGCCATTGATTTTCTCAAAAAGAGCAGCTTTGTGACATCATAGATGGACTTCATAATAAAATAAGAGAGATTATTGGGATTTATGACTAAGGAATATTATTAGAACTAAGAATCCATTAGATACAAATGTTAATTGAACATGTGCAAAAGAAGAAGAAGAGCTGTGTAAAAGAAAGAGTGTAGAGAAATATAACCAAGATCCAATTCTTTGCAAAAATAAGATGCATATTTATGATTAGGTAGCTCTTGATGAGTTTATTTGACATAAAACCTTGTTAATACAAAATTCTATCATTGAGATTAAAGCAAGGGTAGATAAAATATGGGAGTTGATAGATGAAAAAGTTATAAGTTGAAAATCATAGAGGAGAAGGCAAAGTAAGTAGGATTAAGTGATTAAAACAAGAAGAGGAAAAAACCAAGGAAACATGCAAGGAAACTTATCAACAAAAAGGGAAAATAGTTTTATTAGAAGAGGTTGTAGACTCAAATTCAAAGGGGGAGGATGGATGTGACATCTTTCAATATGAACATCCAAAGTGCTATTACCCAATAATGTTACATCTACAAGAGTTTAGAGCTTTTTCTTTGAATTTTAAGTTCATGAAAAAGAAAATTCCTATAATATTTCCATATCCACAAGGCAATTATAGAGATTCCTACAAGAAATAGCACTATCCAACTAGGATTCCTAATCAACCTTAAGACTACTATCAACAAAAATGGCAAGACCCATAGTCTTGGGAGATGCCATCACCAAACCAACAACATCCCTATTACTAGCCTAACCCTTATGGATACTATGTTCATTAACCTATTTCTCCCAATTGTTCTACTACTAATGCCTTAATGTACTGATACTATTCTCCTAAATACCATCAACTTGCAACATCTTCTATCCATGCCTCTTATCATCCATCACATCCTTAATACTCTCATATTCCCCTCCAACATATGCCATGACCAATAATGTAGGAATAATTGACACCACAACCTCAACTAAAGAATGTTACTTATGCTATGAAGATACAAAAGGATAATAGTGGTAGTAGCTCTAAGTACAAGCCTCAGAAATGTTGTTTCTTTAGGATTGATAAAACCAATTTTTCATCAAGTGTCATATCATATCTACGATATCATAGCTCATGCTATGTCATTATTGATGCAATGTCTCAGAAGTTGCGTAGACCTAAAAATACTAACACTTAGACATACAAGAAACAATAAATTTTCTCCAACCCTTATCAAAACTCTTGCAATTTTATTTCATAATCTTAGCAATAGAGTAAATGCTTATAGTGTGGTGTTTAGCAGTTGAAGAGAGTCCTTATTCGAGTGAATTGTACTTGGAAATAGTTCATGTTCAAAAATATAATTTGAGACTATTTTGCATCATTGTAACATTCCCTTAGTTTTTTTTGTTTACTTAGCATAATTTTCCTATTTATGTAGCTTAGCAATTTCCATTTCCAAAGTACTTACTTTTCATGCTCATTAGTTAAGAGGAATGAGTACAACTAGTTTTGAGCATTTGAATCTAATTGTTTAGTAACATAGTAATTATCTCACTTGATTTTCTTAGTAGTGACTCCACTTGGTAATCCTAGTAATAATTACATAAACTCAAGACATGACCAAGAAGCCAGGACTAGATACTCATCACTCTATTCTAGAATAGATTTTCATTTCAGTATTACTTAGACTTAGACTTTGATTTCACTTTCAATCATGTTTACTACTAGGAGTGATTTGAGCCTTACAACATCACATATCATATGCCTTTCTATGAGTTAAATCATACACCTAAACTTCACTAACTCAAAGTGGGAAGACAACGATCTCAAACTTAATAACTACTCTTAGCATAATTATATTATGCATCCATGGATTACAATATGGTTGTGCATAAACACTTGTAACTTGTATGGTAGAGTGTTGGGATACCTCATTGCTCATCATTGGTGTTGTTGCTAGGGAATGTGTGAATGTTTGCTTAGTTGTTGATCATATAGAGTTCATTGTATTTTGAATTACAAAAGTTCATTTTGACATCTTTAATTTATCTTAATAATACATACACATACACTTAAGAATCAAACATATAACATGGCTTCAACACTTAGAGAAAAATCATCACTTGTCAAAGAAACTCAAAGGAGTCATGATAAAAAGCATGATGAAGAATACTAGAGTGCATCAATGTAGAAAAGGATTACATATGCTCACATTGATCCATACTATCCTGATTTCACATTCATTCTTCACCATGATGAACAACTTAGATGGAGAGACTTGCAAGGCAACATAGTTTTTCCACTAGAATATTTGATACCATTAATGTTTCAAGTAGTCCTTATTAAGGCCAACCTAAGTCATGAACAAGAAGGCTGTTAAGTCATGAAGGACATGACAAGGTCATATTAGCCAACAAAGGCTCAGGAAAGAAGTGATGGGATCATGGTGGCACAACATGAATGTGACAAGGGAAAGAAAGTACCTCAAGTTCTTTGGAAGAAATAAAAGATTCTTCATTCCAAGCTAAAAAGTTCTATCTAACTCATGGATCTCACTCCCAAACACTAGTAATACATATTTAAGATCTTTCCAACACAAGGTTAAAGTCAACTTTGGTGGAAGGAATACGAAAGAATTTAGGCATAAACAAAGCTCAAGCCCTATAGCTTCTGTAGAACCAAAGGAGAATGAATCATGAAGTCATAGAAGAAAAAATAGCTTATACTATTCTTCAACTACTTCCTCTTCCTCCTCATGTTCATCTATGGAGTCAGACAAGAGGGAATGAAGATCAAATGACCATGACAAGGAAGGATGAATAGATTATGAGAGAGATGAATATAGAAGAAGGTATCTTGATGATGAAGAGGATGATTATGAATGATGAAGTGATAGGATTAGGAGTGAGGATAGAGAGCACCATGAGCATCGAAGGGATCACCACTATAATAGACCCTACAAACTTGACAACTATGAAGAACCCCTACTGGGCACTCATAGTATGATAAATATAAGAGAAGCCATATATATTCCTACTAGGCACATCAGGGATAGTCACATCAAGTGACTTGACATGAACAACATTCCTATTTGAAGGTGGATATAATGTAAATCCATATCATAATATTTGAGCATTTCATGATGCCTATGTCCTCCAAAACATTGAAAGTGATTGGCAGAAATTAAAGTTGTTTCTTAGAAAACTCATTAAGAAGGAAGAGAGTTGGTATAGATTCTTAGAACTAGAATTGATTTGAAGATGGAGTACCATGATAGAGCTTTTTAATGATAAGTATTAAAGTTACTCAAGAGTGTTTAACCTAAGAAAGAAAATCTAGGGATTGAAGTAAGGGATACATGAATCCCTTGATATGATAATGGGCAGATATCATTCCCTTTTGTATAGATGCCCAAGCCATGGAATCTCACAGAGGGAACAACTTAGACATGTCATTGATGGATTGAGAAATAAGACTAGAGAAATTGTTGGGATCTATGTCCAAGGAAGATTATAAGAGATGATCACCCATTGAATCCAAAGGTTGATAGACCAAGTGGCAAAAGAGGAAGAAGAGTGAAAGAAAAGAGAATCAGCTGAAGAATATAATCAAGATCCATCAATAAGAAAATGAGATGTTTGAATGTGTGATAAAAAGAAGATGAAACCTTAGTGGATGTCATCCAAAAGAAGTCTCTACTAATTCAAAAATCAATTGATGACATAGAAACAAAGGTAGAGAAAATGTGGGACTCAATGGATGAGAAGTTTGCCATAGCTCTCAAGATAGTAGAAGAAAGGACTAAACAAGCACTAAATAAAGGCAAAGATAAGAATAAGAGAAGAGATAACTAATGAGAGAGTTATAAATAAAAAAGAAAAGTTACTATAGTGGAGGAATGTATGGACTCTAGTTCAAAAGAAGAGGAAGGATGCAAGGTATGCCAGTATGAACATCCTAAAGGATGTTGTCATGTCATGGTCCATTTGCAAGAATCTAGGGCATATGCACTTAACTTGAGATTTGTTAAAAAGTAGATTCCATGATGATTACCTTATCCTTAGTAATCTTAGACAATCCTTCTAGTTGACCTATTATCCAAGCAGAGCCTATCATTAACTAAAAAAGTAATACTAGCAATAGTAACAACAACCAAAAGCATGAGGAATGCCACTGGCAAGGCAACAATATCCATATAGGTAACCAGATCCTTATGGATATTACATTCAATGTCCAATCTCTCCTAGAAATGCTTAAGTCCATGCTTCTTCTACAAACCCATCAATCCATGGATGGATTAAAATACTTATGCACATTAATCAACAATTGGTCTGTCAAATCAACCTTCCAATTCTTTACCATTAGTTCCACCACTAGTCATGCAAGGGGAACTGCCAACACAACCATAATAAAAGAATGCTATAAGAAAAAAAACACATAGGAGAAGGGAATGATAATTGAACCTGAACCTAGGAAACATTCATTCTTCTAAACAAGTCTAGAAAGAGTTCAAAGAATGGGAACTCTATCTACATCAATCCCATCAACACATACTCCTCTAGGGCATACTAGGCTTCCACCTTCTACTAATCAAAATTTGACTATTTTCATTCTCACTTAAACCATTACACATTGGATTAAGGCAAGAGTAATTCCAATGTAAACATTAATATGTTTAAGGGCTTCTAGGTGTTCATGTAGTCATCCCCCCTTTCATCCATGTTGGGTAGGGTGACCCCAACGTGGATAGGAGGGGGGTGATCACTTTTTTCCAATTTTGATAAGCTTTGTAGAATTTGAAGGCTCTAGTAGGCTCTTGTAGGGGTTTAAAGGATACTAGGGTAGGTTATTAGATAATCTTTGGCTATAAACTAGGTTTTACAGGACATCCATGCTAGCTCCATGCTAGCCAACATGGGTGGGGAGGAGGAGGTAGGTTTGGGGTTCACTAGTGTGGAGAAGAGGTGTGTGCATAAAATCAACTTTTTTAAAGTCAAAATTAGGCTACTAGAGGCTATCAAGAATTGTTAGAGTCAAAAAATGGCAACTAAGTGGTTGATTTTGGCTATATTTAATGAAGAAATATCTTGATCCTTGGTTTTTAGTTACTTATTCAGCTTTATTCAAAGAATTTGAAAAGATAGAAATTCCTTATACAAGAGATCATACTTTTCTTCATCATTTTTAAATTGATCATCATTTGAGAGGCTAGCATCATCATCTATGAGAGCCATGCAAATGAGATGTGAATCTTTTGTAGCCTCATCCACCACTTTTCACTTTATTCTCCATCATCCCAGCTTGAATAGAAGTTGGTATTTTTCATATCCATATCATTCCATTTCCTTCATTGCAAGCCCATTGATATATCTCCAAATAGTAGGTCATAAACCATGCAAAGCTTTACTAGATTCTGGGTCATGAGTGGAACTAATTTTATAGGATATGTATAAAGTCTAGAATCTTTCTTCACTAAGGGAAAGTAGTATTTGACTAAAGCTTGTAGATTAGTTAATCATTATCCCACTTGGATAGGTAGATGATGTCATCACCACCATTAGTGGTTGGTCCTACGTTATCAACTTCTTAGTAATACATGTGGGGAAAAGCAAGGGAGAATTTCCTATACTAGTGGGAAGGGCACAACTTAGCATTGTGGATGCTAAGCTAGGAATTAGAGGTTTTTCCTTGGAGATTTCCAAGGAAGACAAACTTGGACTTATAAAAAGATGTTGAGTTCCATGTATTGCATATAGTGATAATAGGTGCAATTGTGTGTGGAAAATATAGGTTGTTGAGCAAGAAATTAATGCAACATGAAATTAATGTATAGAAGAAATGTGTGTGTAGTAATGTTTATATGAAGTAGCCACTAAAGAAGAAGGCACTGAGTAGCTAATTATTGATAAAGAGACAAAATCCATAATATACATGGAGCCAACTAATTAGATCATAAGTTTCTATGTTGAGGAAATAGATAGGTTAGAATAGTTAAGGAGAAAACTCCTCTATGCGCATTCACACTAGGAAGAAGACATTAAATGGGGACAACTAGAGATCCCAAACAAGTTTGAGCTAGAACTATTAGAGTTAAAAGCCCTATTGGATGTGCTAGAATTTGCTTTTATAAATAATAAAAAATCAATAATCATTAATGCCAATATTGATAAATACTAGAAGAAAAGATTATTGGAAGTGTTTAATAAATGGCCAACAACTTTTGCATGGTCCTATAATGAAATAACAAGCATCGATCCATGTATATGTCAGTATTGGATTTACACAGATTAAGCTATCAAGCCACACCACTAGCCTCATAGAAGGTTGAATCCTAAGATCAAAGAAGTAGTGAAATAGAAATTGGAAAAGCTATTAAAGGTAAGATTCATCTACTTCATTGTAGATAGTGAATGGGTTATTCCCTTAGTCATTGTTTTGAAGAAAGATGACAAGTGGAAAATATGCATTGATTTTTGGTTGTTGAACTCCACAACATTCAAGGACCATTTCCCTCTACCATTTGTTAATCAGGTTCTCGATATTATAGCAGGACATCGATACTATAGTTTTCTTAATGAATACAATACATACAAACAAATTTGCATTACACCAAAAGATCAGGAGAAGACTACGTTCATTAGTCTATGATTGATATTTGCCTACAAGAAAATTCCTTTTGGCTTAGGCAATGTGCCCACTACTTTCTATATATTAGTACTGAGTATCTTCCAAAAATAAATTGGTAATGAAGTAGAAGTATTTATAGATGATTTCTCTACTTATCTGCTAGATTTCAAGTAGGAATTGTACCATTTAAAGTAGGTATTAAAAAGATGTGTTGAAACCAATTTGAAGCTCAATTGGCAAAAGAGCCATTTAATGGTCCAAGATGGGATCATCTTAGGACATAAGGTATCATAGAAAAGAATAGAGATAGATCCAGATATGATTAGAGTCATTCAAAACATCAGCTAGAGGTCATAAATCATTAAGGATGTTAGATCAATTCTAGGCCATATAGGATGTTATAGAAGATTCATAGAAATTTTTTTCAAAATAGCAAAACTGTTGGTAGAATTAACAAAGAAAGATGCATCATTGATGAGTGGCGAGGTACCCCTACACTCAACCATACTAATACGAGCGTGTACGCACGATCCGGTCGAACTTCGCAGACTAAATGCCTTAACGCCACAAGAAACACTTGGGGTTAATCATTCGTTGTCTTCCCAGGCTTGCTTGCATGTGTCACGGTGTATGGCTAAGCAAGTCTGAGGTATATGATTTTTTTGGTATTTTTCAGTTTATCTCCTAAGCTATGTGGAAAAGGGTTGAGAAACTAACTAACTCTAACTAATGTCCTAAGTCTAAATTAACTAGCGTCAGCATCCGTTCCCACTTATCGGACACACCCTGAACTATGCAACTGTGGCTACCAAACGCTAATCGTTACTGGGATCACCACACGTAACGCAAGTGCTTGAAGTGGTCGTATTGAGACACCTATTTAGCCTAAGTGTGATAAGCAACCGATTCCTTGGCTAGCCGTACACACCCGTGGATGCTCGTAGCCAAGTCGTACTTATCACACGTTCTAGCCTAGCGATGAGTAGCCGATTCCTTGATTAGCCATACACATCCGTAGATGCTTGTAATCAAGTCGTACTCGTGTGCACTAGGAAAGCAATAAATAACAGTACAATAAAACCATGTACTGCAAGGTTTATCCAATCAAGTTCATCTTTATTGTCGTACACAACTTGTGTTCAGGTTACAAAGTTGCTCGAATAAAGAGCCATTCACTCTAGGACTCCTACTGCGGGCACATGGGAAATTAATCTAACTCTAGAGTGTTCAAACTGCTAGAGCTTTGCTACTTCTAGCCAGGATTGGGAAATGAAGGGAGTGCTGCCTCTTATTTATAAATATGACGACGGACCGCGATATCGCGACGGTCGTGATATCGTGTACGCGATATCGTGGCTTGTGCATATCGCTTCTCATCATACCCCCATGACTGAATGAAAACTTGTCCTCGAGTTCCTTACAATGATACCAGGTAGGTATGGAATTATTGAGGGGAATGGAACTAACAGGATGACATGTGAACGGATCATTATTAAAGACTTGACAAAACTGGTGTTCATGACAACAAGGGTGAACACCTTATTACAATGACATCAAGCCACATTTGGCAGCTGAGAGAAAAGAGGAGAGAATAGAAGAGAAGAAGAGTCTTGCTGCTGCCAACGCCTAGATTGCGCCTTTCGTTGTCCATCCGTAAGCGCATTATCCATTCTACTCCTTGCATAGCTGCTTCAGCGCTGCCCATTCCAAGTGTTCGCTCTAGGTCCAAGTCGTTGTTGTATGATTGCCATCTGCACACACAACACAATCATATATTAGCAAGGGTAATTGAATCATTAAGTAAATAATACCTTGCTTCAGTTTAGGTTCATTGGCTAGGTTGTGGTATGGCTAATATGGATTTGTTAAAATGTAGATGATGACAACCGAAGGTGTAGGGGTTAAGGAGAAAAATGAAAAAATCTGGGGCTTAGGAGACAAATCAAAAAAGCAGGTCCCGTACCCCCATGACTAATCGCGAACCTCCGGTAGCGTTAGAATGGAGAAAGAAAAGGAGTAAGAAAGATGGGTAAAAAGGGACAACTATGGCATCAGTGAAATGGATGTCGAGATGGAAATGAACAAAAAATAAAATTAATTGCAAAAATGTTAAGGAAAAGAAGTTAACTAATGTTCCAAATAGGAGTGTCAGTGGGTCCTCTCCAAAGCAGGCTCATGCCCTTAATGCCCTGACAAACCCACATTCAAAGAGTCCGTAGGCACTGGGAATGTCTATTGGAACAAGGGTTAAAGTCTTAACTGCTAGAGTTTACCAAAAAGAAAACAATGCATCAACCAAAATATATACACTAATGATACAACCGGCAATGAGGTGAATAGTGGAGAGAAGGGTGGAGAGAAGGGAAGTGGAATGGAATCCCAAGAACAAGGTGGTGTCCAGCCCCTTGTGTGTTGTATGATTAATGTGACTTGGCGAATCTCATTCCAACTCTGGCTCAAACCAACCACTTCCAGTGACTTCGCATCAATGCATTTGGTTAAACCATCCACTTGGATAACAAGGATGCATCTTCAAAGA